>UELU01131712.1:0-33434 GCA_900490025.1 Megastigmus dorsalis
CTTATCAGTGTATACAGTTGTAAAAAAAAAATGAGAAATAGTAAACACACGATTGCGAGAAAAAAGGGATAGAAGAACGAGATGGAAATAAACAGAGAGAGAGAGAGAGAGAGAGAGAGAGAGAGAGAGAGAGCAAGAGCGAATATAAGAAAGAGAGGGCGGAGAGCGTGCGACTTTGAAGGAGAGAGAGAGAGAGAGAGCAGTGACTCCGTGCTCTAGGACTGTAAACTGTTTTCTTAGGCACTTGGGGCTCTTCAAAAATTCCTAAATATTTACTCTCCCCGGCAGCAGCAGTAGCAGCAGCAGCAACGGCGGGTGGAGGGGAAAGACTCTCCCAGACATCGTCTCTCGGCCGGTCTGCGTGCACGTGAATGTGTGCGCAGCGCAGCAGCCCATCGCTATACTCATCCTCGGGTCCCTCTTCTTCCCGATGCTCGCGCCATGCACAACTCGTGTGAGCTGCCGCTCGATGTCGCCTTTCCCTCCCTCTCTCTCTCTCTTCTCTCTCTCTCCTCTATCTCTCGCATCTTTGGCCTTCCCATACTCTCTCTCTGTCATATAGTACGGTGCGCTGCACGTGTGCGTTTAGTCTGTGCCCGCGCTTCGATGCGCTCGGGAAGCCGACCGTTCGACGGAGATTAGACCTCGTGTGTATGGCCGCGCTCGGGCCTCTCTGTCAGTGTATGCACGTCTCTCTTTTCTTGATCTGTTTGCACGGGGCAAGGGTTTACTTTTTCCGCGCGAGTGTTATAGGTGTGCGAAGCTGGGAAAACATATGTGAAATTTGCAAGGCATAGGTGGTTCGCTGACGGGGCCTTTTCGACATCTGACTACGTGCGATATGACAGTGTTGCAGTGCATGGTTGCGAGCCTACAGTGAATAAATTGAAAGTGCAGTGTTCATTTGCGAAAGAAAATTTGTTTTAATTCTAACGTTGAATGAAGGAGTTTGTTTAGTATATGGTATACTCGCAAATTGATCCGTTTCAAAAAGCTACGGTAACAAATGGAGATCGAAGCTCTGTGCGCCTTCACCAAAGGATACACTGTACACGTAAGACAAGCGTGTGTGCGTTGGCTGGGCTGATCTGCAGTGTATATAGTATAGGGAGGCGGTAAAAGGGTCGTCGAGGTATATAGCGATGCAGGGTGTCGTGCGTGAATCTCTAAGCTTCGCGAGGCTCCTCGTTTTTTTTTCCTTCCCTATACTCTCGCCCGTCGACGGCTTTGTGCCCGCGTGGAAGAGGGAAAGTTGGAGATTTCGAAACGATTGAATTTTAAAGTGCGTCTACTGCTGTGCCACCGCCACCGCCGCCACTGCTGGGCGTGTTCGTCTTTTTGCCTTTGCGCTCTTCCCTACCTCAGGTTGCTATATGTGTGTGTGAGCTTCTCTGTTCCTTTTGCTATTCGAGTTAATGCTGACAAAATGAGTTTCTTTAGTTTTGCGAAACTTTGGTGGCGATTATTAAAATCCCTTGTTAAGTTGGCGTTTCAATGGGGGGTGTAATAAATTAGTTCTGCGAGGCGATGAATTTAAATTTGTGCAATCGTTCGATTATGTCATTTTATATATGTAATACGTTTAATATGACCGTTGATTCGATCGGAAGTGCTTTAGCGCTTAAAGATTGACATATGAAATAAGCTCGGGCTGTATATACGAGCTCGTACGTGAATTCGTATGTAATGAATAAGCATCAATAATTCATATATCATCGCTCGAGCGTCAACGATTCGGAGCTGCGGGCTCGCCCCGCTTCGAAAATATATAAAGTTCATTTTATAGCCCCGGCGCAATGACTCACGCGAGATAAAATTCACGAGAGTATATTGTCGTAAATATCATTTCCGTATCATATACTTTCGGCGTGGAATCGTAAAAAAAGAAGGATCGATCATCGCGAAATGAATCGCCCGACGCAAACAAACTAATTTACAATTGTTCTCGATAATCTTCAAAAAAAAAAATAACGCGATCACCGCCTTGAATCTAGACGAACGACCCGTTCCCGAGAATCTCGATATTAAAAATAACGAGCCAAAAATTAATCGATCCCGTTCTTTGATTTCAATTACGCTCGCAAGATCTATGCGAAGCACACAAGAGTACAAGATGACGGGCCCCAATAAATCACAATCCGATGCACACACGTGTACGAAAAACGATTAACAAGCCCGGTATAGCCGCCGAGCTTTCACGGCATCAGGGGGTAAAGAAAAAGAGAAGAGAAGAAAGGTCGAGAGGTGCACGGAGGATGAACGCGAAAAGAGAACGGCGAAGCCAATAATGACAAATCGGCTAGAAAAGCGTATATGGGCCTGGGCTTGCGCGCGGTGTCAAAGTGCACAGGCATCAGCAGGGCCGAACGGATCAAAGCGCCAGCTCGCGCAACTTTGCCCTCTCTCTCCCCCGCTCGCGCGTCCGAAATTGCGAAATCCTTCATTACACTCGGTCCCGCCGCTCTCTCTCTCTCTCTCTCTCTCACTCTCTCTCTCTCACTCTCCATGAGAGCAAGAGAGAAGCACACGCGCGAAGGGCACAGAACGAGAGAGAGAGAGAGAGAGAGAGAGAGAAAATTTCTCGTCTAGCGTATATATACGTGGGTGCGTGGGTGTGACGGCTCTCGCAGCTTTGATTTCCGCATGGCCGCAGCAGCGTCAAACGCTCCATTCTCAAAGTCCCTCCCGTCGTCGTCGTCTGTGTCTCGCGCGCGAGGCACACCGGTTTTTCCCTCTAGCGCATTCGCGCGTCGCGCGTTCGATTAATATTCGACGTGCTCTCCTGCGCGCTCGAGAAAAGGAGAGAGAGAGAGAGAACCGATAGTAATTTATCGACAGTCGAAGGGGCCGGAAATATCAATGAGTCGTTTGGCGAATTATTATCCTCCGCTGTGTATACGTGTATAATTACTTTTCTCTCTCTCTCTCTCTCTCTCTCTCTCTCTCTTGTTCTCTCTGTATGTGCAGAAAACTGGTTTGGGCCGCGTCTACGTTATTCCCAATTATTTCATTTCGCGGAGTCCGCGATATGTGTGTGTGTGTGTGTGTGTGTATAGTCGGACTCGGGCAGCAACCCTTTATTACCGCTGTTTTGACCGGAGCCGAATGAAAAGAGGAGGTTTTATTTATGTATTTCTCGCGCAGAGATCGGCTTATATTCCCTCTCTCTCGGCACTCGTGTAGCGAGCATTGATTATTTATTTGCGCCGGTACCGCCGCCGCCGCCAGCGTCGCTGCATAAGCCGATAAGCGTCTCAGCCGTTTGGAGGATTGGAAAGTGTAAACAGCGATCGACCTTCCACCGACGAGGCATTTTTCTTATGTAGCATCAGAATGGCTTGTTTTCGGTGTGAGTCACTGGTTACGCGGAGGGGACCCCGTGGAACCCTTCGCGACGCTAACGAGAGACAAAAAATGTGTCCTCTCGGGGCCGTGCTTATATGTATTACCATGCACTTTTGAGATGATACTTGCCTCGTATCTAGTCGGCCAAATAAACAGACGGGGCGATAAATCATGATTCGGTTGGGAAACGTTTTAGTTTGAGCAATTTTCAATACCGTGACTACGGGAATTATTTGTCTTCGGATAGGACTTTTTTCTGTTAGCTCAGTTAATTGTATACCAGTGTCTTTGATTTACGAGTGTACTTTGTCAGGATCAGTCAGTTGAAGGTAGCTCTACTTGTCCTGTAAAACAAGGGATTAACTCCGCACTTTTCGAAAGACGTGAATGTGTATCGATAATCGTACTGATTTGCGCGCAGGAATAATTGTGAAAATTTCTGCTGTTTCTTGCTTCTGTCGCGAACAAAGGGAAATGAATCATATTGGAAAATTGCATCGTCAGCGTAGAACAAGTAGGGCGCGCGTTTCTGAAAAATGTTGCAAAAAAGAAAAGGCGTGCAGCGGCGCAACAGATTGCTATTACGCGGCGGCAAATGGGAAATTCAGTAGCAGTACACGGAGGAGCGGAGCGTATAGGCGGTTGCTATTAATATTATCAGAATAGCCGGTCTTGCGAGAAAAGAGAAAAATCGCACGGTATAGTTCCCGGCGGCATAATGCGGCCCTCCGCCTCCCTTCTTTTTTTCCACGCCTACAGCGGCGGCGCGAAAATCCTCTACTCGGCGAAAAATCTATTTCTATCCCCGCACGTGCCTCTCTCTCTCTCTCTCTCTCTCTTCCTCTCTCGCACTCCATTACAGTCGACTCTTACTCTCGTCTCACAACTATATACACATAATACTGCGGTATATACGAGAGACAGAGGCGTCCTTTTCGCTCGCGCGTGAAACGATATTCCGATCGTCTTCGGCAAGAGACACACGCGCACGAGTTTCGCTCGCTCCCTATCCCTCTTTTCATCTCGTTACATCGCTACCTCGGCTCGGCCTCGTTTTCCTCCGCTGCTTCTTCTTCTTCTTCTTCTACTTCTTGGTCTTTCTTGCCGCTTTATCTACCTCTTCTTTTTCATCATCGAGCGCGCTGCACGCGAAAGAGCGAGAGAGCATCATGGGCCCCGACGACGATGTCCCGCCTTACTTTTTGGCTCGTTTCACACAGGCAGCAGCCGTATACCGATGCAAAAGCATTCCCTTGTTCGAACTTCCCGCACCACTACCTCGTCGGCAGAATAGAAAGAGCAAGCGAGGGAGAGAGAGACAGATAGGCGTCGCTCGCAGGCCGCGCACTTTTCGTCTGAAAGGTCTGACGGGAAAGTTTCCTGCATTTTCTGCTCCTGGACTCCCTCTCTCTCTCTCTCTCTCTCTCTCTCTTCTCTCTCTCTCTCTCTCGTGTGCGCTCCACTCCTCTCGCACTCTTTCTATTTTACTTTGTCCTTACTACTTTGCCTTCTCTCTTTTTTTTACGGTATGTATATGTTTGAATTCTTTTTTCTTTTTTCTTTTTTTTTTCGTTGCCGCGATGATACGCGCATAATCTCGAGTAGACCATTTTTAAAACGCAGGCTATGATGTGGTTTTTAAGTTTTTTGTTGGTACCTCAGCCTTTTGTGCATTGTGTAACGCCATGAAAACTGTGGATATTAAATCTCTTCTGCAACGAAACTCCAGTCACGTATTCCAAGTGTATCAAGCTTTTCGTCATTTTACTGGAAACTTAAAATATTTTGTTTACAAAGGCGAATTTATTTATTTTTTTTTTTTTTTTTTGAAAGCAAGATTTACTAAATTTCTATTCTTCTGGTTTTATCATATATTGTTAATCTTAAATACAAAGGTGTAAATTCACTATTCACCGAAAAAAAATTCTTCATTATCACAGTAGATAAGCTAGAATATAATCGAAACGCCGAAAAACTTTGAAAAGTCAAAAGAAAGGAATCCCATTTTATTCCCGTACTAGCTCACACACAGACACACACACATCTAGCCGGTGCGCGAGTTCGAAACACTTATCTCCCCAGGAGATTCGTTTCGTTACGCCTCATCGCCGCGAACTCATCACACTCCTCCTCCCCCACTTCCCAAGCTTTTTGCTACACACGCGGAGGAGAAATATCCGCGCGCGTAAGCTGCTGCACCTAACCCCGATATATATACACTTCTCGTTCTCCGCGATCATTTCTTTTCTCAGAGGAATGGGGATGGAGGCGATCCTTTGTCCGTCGCCTTCTGCGCCTCGCGTACCGTATATCTATATAGGAACATCGGCTTTGGGGGGATTACAGCGCAAAATATTGATAAACGATTTGAAAAAAGGAAGACGCGCGCGAGCCACGACGATCCGTTAAAGCGGACCCGCGTGCAGCAGCGTAAGAAAGAGAGAGAGAGAGAGAGAGAGCCACAGCCGCTGCTGCCGTACGATCGAAGCTCCGAAAGGGCGGACTTTCCTCTTTCATCCGGTCTTTACCCCTTTTGTTCGGCCACCCCACCTCCAGCTTTTTTCCGATACTTTTTAAACTCAAGGGCCGGCGCCCACCAGAAACCACCAATCCTTTGCTTTACCGATAACCGAACACTGCGCACTGCTGTTTTCGTGCTTCTTTATTTTTTCTATGCTATTTACGATAAATTTCGTGCTTGAAACAGAATATTTTCTTGCGAAGCTATGACGAGATACATGCGATACCATCGTACTGTCATGGTTTACAAAATGATTTAATTTTTTTTCATTACGCAAGTTAAATTAAACATTATTTTGTACCTTCTAAAATTCATCCCTGAAATGAGTTTACACATTTCAATGTCGAGAGAAAAAGCGAACTTAATTATTTCATTTTACACAGGTAATGCTTCCACTCTACCAAGGGATAAAAGGGTGGCCGACGCACACCACCCCGCAAACAAAAAAATTCATTTCTCCTCGAGCGGAGAGCAGAGCGTAAGCCCCACCCATCCATTCCTCGTAAGTCGCCTTAAGCGCGTCTCCCAGCTGCTCCTCAAAGTCCCTTCAGTTGGCTCACCCCTTTTTGCCCGAGTCTCCAATCATCGCCACCGCGCGGCCGAAATATATAATAAATACCTACAAGAAGGTATATAGGCGAGATTCTGAACTGGTCGTTATACCATTTGCCGATATAATTAATCGGACCCGATTGCTCGCGCGTCTCACAGCAGCAGCAGCAACAGCAGCAGCCGGTTTTCGGCTGACTTATATACATGTATACACCACGCCCGTTGCTATCTGCTTTGTCATCGCCTCGTTTAAGAACCTGCTGCGAAGTTTGCCTTTCGAATGTGTGCGCAGGAGTGGAGAGGACACTCCTGTGCGCTTTCTGGGCATGAAACACAAAAAAAAAAAATGAAGAGGAGGGAAGTGCGGCCGCGCGCGCGATTCGTCAGGTTTCTGTTTCGCGGCTCGTCGAGTTACCGAGGGGGAAAATTGTCGGCGTTTCGCTCCGCGAGAGTGATTGATGTTGGCAATTTTTTTTCTTCTTTTTTTTTTCGCCGTATCATTTTCGTTATTTATTGCGTAAATATGCTCGCTATGCTTGGGAGATTCGTGAAATTAAGAGACTGCTTTGCTTCTCGAATATCTTTTGAATAATCGTATACTTCCCTAGACACTCGAATAAGTCTCAATCAATGTACTTGATTGTATGAAAATATGAAATAAGTTTAAAAAATTATTTAGTGATGTGGGAATAAATCCCTATAAGTACGAATAATATACTATTAATGTCTACTTTATATTTTAATGCTAATTACAATTTCCTTTATGTTGCAGGTGGGTCACCGAAATCATCGTTACACTGAACCAATTCGATCTCACGTAAGTCCGCGAAACCGCCCACACCAATCAATCTCATCACAACAGATTATATAACAATCTCAACTCGAACTTCCAAAAAGCTGCACATTTCTCCAAAATCGCTGACCAACCATTTCCCCTGATTAAATTCAATCGAAGAAGCGCAAATAATCCCCGAATGAACGTACTTACCGATATACTCATTCGTTACCGTATATACCTACGTCGTGCGGGTCAAAGCGAAAACACAGCTGTATAGTTCGCACAGCGAAACACACGAGTCAGTCGGTCGGTGGCTTTGGTAACAGCTCTCGTTCCCTCGGCCACCGCAGCAGCGGTACCAACGCGCGATCCACTCACCGAGAGCGCACAGCGGAAAGATAAGGCGAAAAAAGAGAGAGAGACAGGGAGATAGAGAAGAGGGAGAGAGCGAGCAAACTGAAATCCTTAGCTCCCTGCGCCACTATAGGGCCGCACACGTACCATGCCAGCCGACGAGCGCTAGACTCGGTCACGAATCGTCCGAGAGTATTATCTGGATCCACGCGGGAGTAGCAGCTACTCGTCTCTCTGGTACTGCTCTCCTCTCTTTCCCTCTTGAAAAAGTGCGAGAGACGCGCCGTGATCTAATCAGAGCGGCGCTAGGCGACGATAATGGCCCAGCTCGTAAAACCATAAGCTCGGACTCGACGACGAGTGTGTGGCGATTTTCGATCTCCCTATTTCCCCTGACTTCCTTCCTTTTATATATGTATTTTTTCTCTCGTGCTCCTCTAGTTTTTGTCCATTTCCATTTGGCGCTCTTTTATCGCGAGTGAATAATATTTTCGACAAGACATTAAGGACGCGCGAGCATTCGGTAGATGCGATTGCGATGAAAGTCGCCTGCACGGTCGAATCCTTTCACATTAGTATTTTCAATCATCTGGAAATGGTTATATATATATCGGGACCGCGGCGAGTTGCCAGCAGCGGGAGAGCACTAAAGACACCCAATAACCCAGTGAAAGAGGCAAAGAGGGGAGAGAGAGTAGAAGGAGAATATTTCATCAATTTCCCTTAATGACCTCAAAGGAATAAACTCGCAGTTCAATCGAACCTTCATCTTCCGTATCGATTTCACCAAGAGAGAGAGAGAGAGAGAGAGAGAGAGAAAGAGAGACGCACTGTATACTCTCCACTTCTCTCTTTCTCTCTCTCTCTCTCTCTCTCTATCTCTGTCGACTCATTCCGGAAGACTCTCTCTCACGCTTGTATAACGACTAGCGAGGAAGAGAGTAGGTAGGTAGCTCGCGCGGCGACCTGGGCTCTGCTAGCTTCGCCATCCCGTTTTACTCTCCCTGCAGAAGGCGAAGTCACGTCCGGGTGCTCTCACACCGGGAGGAGGACCGGAGAGACTCGGAAGAGAGAGAGAGAGAGGCAAGTAGTAGTGGCAGCAGCAGCAGCAGCAGCAGCAGCAGCCTCCGCACCCAGCCCCAGGATTAAATTGCGAATCGTAAAAGCCACCTTGACTCTCTTCTCTCTCCCTCCCTCTTTCTCTCTTGGCTGACATGATGCTCGACGGGTGCAAGAGAGTGAGAGAGATAGAAGCAGAGAGAATGTAGATGCTATAAGTCAATATGGTGTAATGCCGGCTCTCTCGCGCCCCGGCGGCGGCCGTCCCAGGAGAAGAAGAGACACCGTGTACCTTTGCTCGTAATTAAATGTAAAGCGTAAGGAGAATGCGGCATAATTCAGCCGGAGCTACCTTATCTTATACCCTACTGTGTACACTCTACCATTTTATTTCCTATTTTTCTTTCCTCTCTCTCTCTCTTTCTCTCTCTTTTTATTCTACATTCTACATTTTTTGCTTGCTCTCAAGCTATTGCCGAAGAATTGTCAAATATTTTGAATTTGTCAACTTTACCTGGTAGATTATAGAAAAATACGTAATTTACATCTTGATTAACTCATTAGGCGCGATTGGAATACGGGTCTGAATAATTCACACAAATCCAAACCCGTATAGAACATACGCATATCGAAATAATAGAAACTCGCGTATATATATAAGCGATTTAATAAATGAGTGGGCTAAATTGAGTTGTCATTAATGGAGCGTCGGGGCGGAAAAAAAAGAATTGATATTGATAGATAGATTCTTTATGCAAGAGTGAGTGAGAGAGGAAGAGAGAGAGAGAGAGAGAGAGAGAGAGAGAGAGAGGGAAAGAGAGAGTGAGCGAGATAGACAGGGGAAGGTTGTGTGCGCGAGGCATTCAATGACGCTAATTAACCCGAGATTCGATCTTCCGCTCGTCCGAGCGAACGGATTGGGAAGCGTTATGATATTCGACTGGACTTTTGATTAATTCGCTCTGACGGAATCATGGAGCTTCCCGAGCGCGTGCCGCGTATTCCGTCCGCCAACCAAACAGCTAGTCATATATGATCTCTCTCTGCAATCTAATTCAGTAAATTATTCTTTTCTCTTCCGCTGTCCAATTTATTGATGGCCACCGCCAACATCTTCATTATATGCTCGTGAATATTGCCGCTCGATATTTTACATAAAGTCAGCTTGTACTGCGCGCATAGAAATTTTCACGAACCACGCGTTGCAGACTCAAACGTTTTATGACCTTTTTAATATTAATTCGAATTCATCGCAATCATGATTTTTTTTTACATTTTTACAAATACCTTTCTTTTCAAATTGAACAAATAATTTTTATATCAAGTAAAAGAAAACCAATCGTTCGCACGAGAAGGGCCAAAGAAATGATTTGGCAGAAAGGAATACCGCGCGGGCTCTTGGAAAAATCAGATTCCGCATCAGAAAAATTTCCCTCGGCACTTAATTTCCATGGGTATATCTCTCCGCGCGAGAGCACTCGGTTCGATCGCGCCGCCAAACAGCTCTAGACGCCGGGAACGCTCGCATCATCGCTCGGGCTTTCCAGCAAAGGAGATGAATTTGGAAAGGCGAACCAGCGCGGGGAATGGCCAGCTAAGGAGAGAGAAGGTCCGAAATTGAGATTCGCCCGCGCCTCTCTTCCTTTCGCTGATTGAAAAGGGAGAGAAGCACCGACGCTACTACCACCGCCGCCGCCACGTAATTTCTACTCTCGCTGCTGCTGCTGCTGCTGCTGCTGCTCTCGAGACGCTCGAGGAGACGACTTTCCCACTCGGCTCGGTTCTCCTCTACCTCGAGGATATCACGCTATGGAAATCCGTAGCGGCGGCGGCGGCTGTGAAAGGGAGGACGGAATGTATATAGGCGGACTACGCAGTCTGCGCCGACGATTCCATGGAGGAATATCGTCATTTTTGCCCTTAGTACGCCGGCGCTGCTTATGCTCTCTCCTCCCCTGTCCTTATAGCTTACTTTTTATTCAATTGCAGACAGCCGGAGTCTGATTTTTTAGTTATTTTCCTTTCTTTATACTTTTATTATCCCCGGCGCGTTTTGCAGTTTTTTATGGCTAGCGCTGCGATTCGAATTATTGCCTGAGATTCCGCAGTAACAGTAGAATAGATCTATAGCTTTCGGTAACACGACTTCTTTAGCTTATCGAAACTTGGTACAGAAGTTGCAAGGATATACAAAGAGAAAAAATTGGCTCATCAAAATCTCTGTATACGAAATATTTCAAAGGCGCACTTTTGCGAAACTTTCGCATCGCGCAGCAAATGCCCAGCTGGTGCATATTTAATTTTAATAATCGCGCGAATCATCTGGTCCCGTCGGTTTTTCCACGTTTAACCATTAAATCTCCAGCGAGTCAAGGTTAAAGGATGCCAGCTCGCGGCGAGAGAGTGAATCTCGGTTAACGAGATGATCGCGAATGCAGCGGCGAGAGGTGGAAATCTGCAAGCATATACACCGAGTAAACGTGTACATATATATACCAGTAGCTGCGCTGTCTTATGACGTAACGCGGTCAGAGCAAGAGAGAGAGAGAGAGAGAGAGAGGGAGAGAGAGAGATGCAGTGGAAGGTGAGAGTGGAACCTGCGCTCCTTACCACGACTGCATTTCTCGCGAGATAGCCGTGTTCCACCTACTCTGATACTGTAACACGGCACCTCTGATGCTATGAAAATTTCAATCACGGTGTCCGACTATATCTTTCTCTCACGCTCTCTTGAGCTGCTACCAGACCAATACAAACGAGAAGGATTACTAATGATACGGATGAGTGGGATTGAAAAGAAAGTGTGTATAGTATTTCTCGCTGCACACGAAAAAATGTGCCAAATAAGAGAATTATGCAAATGCTTTTTTTTTTGAACAATTCTTTTCGGAAGGAAAGAAAGTATAAAGTAAAAACACAATAACAACGTTATGATTAACGAGTTTCAAAGGCCATTAAAAATCAATTTCGAACTCGAACGTTACGTGACGGCTAAAGTGTATATCCATCGCTTTTCGAGATTCTCAAAAACCCGGGCGCTTCGACCGACTGCCACCGCGTGTCTTTAAATTACAATAATTTCGGCACTTATAACACAGCCAAATTACACGAATTTGCTTAGAGACTGCAGGAGAAATATATTTAAAATCAATTTTTGCAAGCGTATCTAAAACCAACAATTACCCCTAAACTGGCAGAATGATCGAGAGAGTAGACGTGTGTATATGCGCACACGAGGGAAACGTTTTGTCTCTCTGTCGCTCTCTCTCTCTCTCTCTGTCTCTCTCTCTGTCCTCCATCCTTCGTTCCCCTACACACCACTACTGAAATCTCTTTCTCTTACCTCCGTCGTCTCTCTCTCTCTCTCTTCTGGGTTTCTCGCTTATTCACTTGTCCCTCTCTTTCTCTCCCTACTGGGTATAAGTCCTAGCCCCGAGCAAACTGCATAATTCATGGCTTGGCTACACGGCCCGACTTGGCTCCCTCCTCTCTTCTCTCTTCTCTCTCTCGCTTTGCCCTCTTTATACCTTCCTTTCCAAAGTGCCCTCGACTCCTCTCTTGCTTCTCTCTCTCTCTCTCTCTCTCTCTCTCTCTCTCTCTTTCTGTCTTCCTATACGTGTCGCTGTGTGCGCGGCCGCGCGTGTCTGTGTGTGTCTGCATTCCCTCCTTCTCGCTCGCGCAGTGCGCGCCGCCTATATGCTATTTTACACCGACTGCCTCGCTGCTCTCGCTCTCTAGCTAGTCCTCCTCTAATTCTCCTTCGATTTGCCTTTGATATCACCCCCCCCCACCCCTCTCCCTCTTCGTTTCTCTCATTTTCTCCACTTGTAAGTCTATAATTTCAGTCGCTTCCGCTCAAAGTCTCGAGCTTCTTACTATGGCGCCGCTGCCCTTCTCCACTACACAAATTTCATGCTCATTTGCCTTTTGATTAATCTGCTTATGCATTTTGTTCGAGATTCAATTCCCAATTCTAACTCTACTTGATACTTCTTAATTTATCTACTTTCGTGTATCGCGCAGTTACGTGGCTTATAATTCCCTACCGAAAAAAACATAACCATATACACGTTTTTACATGAGAAAAAGTGCACCGTGACGAGTTCATTGAAAGTAATTTATGAAGTTACAACAAGGTGCGCAAGCCTTCATTGTAAATATCGCGCGCAGAAATTTATTGATCCGTTACGAAAGCCTATGATCACAAGAGTTAAATTGTACTGCTGGCGCTCGCACCGAGCAAAATCTGGTTTCGTAGAGCTTAGTTTTTCATTCCGTTAGACCTCTTATTGCGATTTCTCGCGGGGTCGCTGCATTATCTGATACGCGCGCGCGCTCGAGCTATACGGGAATTTTTCCCCATCCCATTTAATTGCAACTATTATAACGCCAGCTATCCTATAAATACACATTATTCATTAAGAGGGATAGCGTTCCAGTATCTATATCAGCTTCGCGATATTCTGGGATACTTACTTCGCCATAGCTGTTTTCATGCTAATGAGGTAATAATTTTCAATCTTTTTTCACGCGAGTCTACTCCTCGGTGAGCAAAAGCTTATTAACGTCTTATCTTGATGACATTGTTCTTATAAACTGGAATATCTCTTTTTTTTTTACATCCCGTTATAAAATTTGCGCCGTATATTACTCCGAAAGAATAAAACGTGACATGTTCACCTTTTGTAAGCTTCAAGTGTTATCTGAGCGACTATCAGCTGCTCAGATTTTATAAATACCAGAATACATGGTAGAACGCGAATTACGAAACACTTGAATAACATAAAGGTATTATTTATTGGAATTGTCAACAGAACTAAAAGCTATTTAAATTCCATTCGCTAAAGAAAGTCGCTGTCTCGCAATTTCCTTGTTTGGATTCCCAAATAATCATTAAAATCAACTCGCCGAATGTCATAGCGCTAGAAAAATTGGGCGCATCCGCACAAAACACTTCTCATCAAACTTTCAAAGCAACCATATACAGCTGCACGCATCCACAGCAATATTCCAATCTGGAAAACAATCAAAACGACAAAATTTGATCACGAGAGGCGCAAGCGCACATAAACTTTGGAAAAGCTCAAGTAAGAACCCAACTCTCGTCACATATACCATGCAACCAAGAACTCTTTCATCCTTTCGAAGCCCAGGCAAACTGAACGAGTCTCTCTCTATCCTTTTCCTCGCGCATTCCTCTCTCTCTCTCTCGCTCTTTTTCCGTTCCTCGGCACACTACCATAGACAAGCTCGCGCATATCTCAAAACTTGGTCCTATAGCTCCCGAAACTTGCCTCTCCTCATTCCTACATCCACACAAACACACACAAACACACACACAGAGAGAGAGAGACACGTGTATACAGTACCCTTTTGCGTGCATCGCGTGCATATTGTACGTCACCGCGCGCGAGAGCGCTCGAATAAAGTTGGCCCCCTTTCTCTGTGTCGGTCGGTCGATCCGCAGGGCCAGAATGTAGGCGAATATTTCGGTATGAGTTATGGCTCGGCCGCAGCCGCGGCTCCCAAAGAGTATGGAAGAGAGAGAGAGAGAGAGAGAGAGAGAGAGAGAGAGAGTGAGAGAGAGAGAAAGATAGAGGCGTACATATATGCATTATATAGGAGAGAGAAAGAGGAGAGAGATAGATGTTTGGCGAGCGTTAAAACGAGCGAGAGATGGAACTTGTAGTGGTCGTGCACTACTGCATCCGTGCGGTTTTACTGGCCGCTACGTTTCACTGTCTCTGTCTCTGTGTGTGTGTAATTCGCTGCCGGGCATGCGATGGACTCTGCAGTGTATGTACGTCCGGCAGATTATGTGTGAGTTCTCTCTCTCTCTCTCTCTCTCTCTCTCTTCTCTCTGGTACGTAGGCGAGCGTTCATATGCGCACCGCAGTGCAAAAATGCTTTAATTCGGCGGGGCTTTTGCGGGAGTAAAGAGAGAGGAGGAGAAAGATGTCGCGATGAGCTATCTACTCGCGGCGGCGTATGTACGATGTCGTGGTCCGAGCTCGCGAATTTCAACCTTGGCACGTGGCGAGAGAGAGAGAGAGAGAGAGAGAGAGAGAGAGAGCGGATTGCCTTTATACACACATACACGCACACACGTGCTGAACCCGAAATTAGTCGCCGCGCTGCCTCTTGTTCGAAATACCCACTTTTTCGAAATGTTTATATACGCGATACGCGAGGCGATTACCCGCCGTTTAAGCTCACGATTCGTTGCGTTTACAAGCTGTTTTTTCTCGTGTTGTCACCGCGTGACGATTATATTCGCTGTACAGTCCCTGTCTATTTATAAAATCAGCTAGGATTGTAAATCCTCGCGAGCATCGAAATAAAACACGGCCAGGGTTTTATCAGAGGCAACGATCTGAGGCTCGTAAAGCGGCGCCTCTCTCACTGAAAACGCAGCCGCTGTGCGGCCCACAAAGACAAAGACATTTTTAATTCCTCAAGCAGATTAATTTCCCCTCTCCTACTCGCAACCTGCCGTCGCCGTCGCGCCACGCAGTCAAAACAAACTCTCTCTCTCTCCGCAAAGCTTTATCTCGAATAAATTATAGTATATACGAACCGGCCACAATACGTCGCGCGCGCACCGCCAGCAGCGTATATAATATAATTCTATTTCACATATTAACGTTGGGGGCATTCCTTTGAAACCCCATATCCTATAACCGAAATTGCAACGGCGGCAGCGGCAGCGGCGGGCAGAATGCAAAATAACCCGTTTAAATTTCCGAAATAAATTATGAAGCCAAATTCTATCCCTCCGCGCGCGCTCCGCGGCTTTGAACGCTCGCGCGACCGTGCATACATGTGCTCACGTTACCAAAGCGCATCCCTCATCCTCTATCTTTCGCGTTCTCTCTGTCTCTCGCTCGTTTAGAAAGCGAACTTAATTTATAACCAGCCGAATCGCGTGGCTCTCTATACCCTTCTGCCATCCTGTACACATTTATACGAGTTATACAGCGTGTGCGGGAAAAAGTTTTTTATTAAATATGTCTCGGTGCTGTTTTCATTAACGTTCCGGGCGATCGATGCTGCCTTTTTGGGGGCTATAAGGATGATTGAGAGATGAGCGAATGGAGAGCTCGTTCAGTAGATAACGTACGAGGTTGGCAAGACCGGGACCGTTATTGTGCCGCTCCAGAATATTTCCCCGGGAAAAGGATGGTCAATAATTTGCGAACTCGATTGTAAACAATGGTCTTGAAAGTTTAAGCCACAAATAACATTGTACAACCGCACCCAGCCGCTCAACTAAACTCCCTTTTAAACAACGTATTTAGGAGCTGCTTGTACCCATCGCGCGCACTGCACAACCTTGCGCGAAGCTACTTCTCGGAAATTCTTTCGCCCATAGCCGTACTACGTATCCTCTACTTTGCCACATTTCGAAATGAATAATAGCATAGTTGGCTTTAATTTGCACAGACGCGTTCCTCGTCCCCTTTTTTTGTTCCTGCCTCGCGATTCCCCCCCGTCCTCGCATACACGCGAACGTGTGTGCGCGATTTCTCAGCCGCGCGGCACAACAGGCTTCTATCTCTCGACCAGCTTGACTCGGTCTCTCTCTCTCTCTCTCTCTCTCTCTGTCTTTCTTTCTCCCTTTAGCGGGAACGAAGAGATAAGCATCTTGGGGGCTCCACGGGGTAAACGCGTCGAGCAGCCGAGGCCGGTAGTCCAACGTGCGAGGGACTCGCTCCGCGGTAATTAGTCGGCGAACCTTTTCTTTGCCTTTTTTTCTCACGCGAGAAGATGTATCATCCTACCCCGAGTGAACTTTGCGCTTTCTTTATACACACACACTCGAATGTCCGCGGCTGCTTGCAAAATGTTACTAGAAATGCTACAATAACACAATTGGAAATATAGAGAATTTTTTATTATTATTGGTATAAAATTCAATATCTTAATTATTCATATTAACAAAGCAAATCGGCTTTACACATGTGCGGTTAAATTTTGTTTGTTGGATATGAAATTTAGAATTTAGCGGTTTTACCGTAGGAAGACATACGCGAAATTGTTATACAATCTCCTTTCTATATAATATCCTTTATAGAAATAATTACATAAATTCAAATGATAATATTTGTTACAATGATATATTTAATTTAAATAAATATTAATCTGAATAATTTAAGCAAAGTCTTTATTTATATTGAATACCTGATTTAAAAGAAAATTTTAATCATTTGAAATTGGTATACAATTTGAATGATTATTATTAAAATTTTCTTTTATTTCACATAATTAATGTAAATAAAGGCTTTGCTTAAATTATTCAGATTAATATTTATTTAAATTAAATATAGCTGTTTACATTTATCTGCTTAAATACACCACTTTTATGCGTGTGTGCGTCTATATACGTGTGGGTTTGCGAGGAAGTTCGATAATATCACGGCAGCGGCAAATTAGCCTTAGAACAGGTATGGACGTCCATGCTATGGGAGTATTTTTTTTCGAGTTGACTGATTTTTGATAAGGGACTATGACTATGAGTTAACTGGCAGTGGAATGGATTGATTTATGCGCTGACGGTGCCTTTATTTTAAGGATAGGTCCTTAGGCTCCTGCGATACAATCTCTCTTCTGTATCCTTTTCTTTTTACTTGTGTTTTTTGCTGCATGAATATTTATTCAAAACGTAAAAGATGCTTATAACACGAAAAAAGAACTTTCATTTCAGTATAAAGAATACTCACTTGATATTGTATAAATAAGTACAATTTCAATATTTAGACATGTAATTCCAACTAAATCGTCTCGCATTTCATCAAGTCGTGACGTCCGCGTCGCTAAACGAGGTGTTAAAACTTTATACAACGGCAATCTCAAATCACTCCATAAATACGCGGAAAACATCTTAATTAATCGATAAGCAAAAATCTCTGTCCCAACTGTTGCCCGCCCGCACGGCGATAAACCCACTTTTTCTCTCTCTCTCTCTCTCTCTCTCATTCTCTCGGACGTGCGCGCCGGCAAACAAAAAAAGAAAAGACTTTACGATCACCCGGCGGCATCAAACTCGGGAAAATTTACGACGCCACCTGTACGATAATCGTCTCGCGCTCTTACTCTCGATAATTATCGAGGTATTTATTATCGCGGAGCGATTGCTAATGTTCTCGCCTTCTCGGCGGCTGCGGTGCACGCGGCAGTTTATTAACGTGCGGGGCAGTCGCGCGAGCGCACACGTCGAGTTAATAATCGCTCGCTCTCTCGCGAGAGAGTCCGATAAAAAACACGGCGATTCGCGTTCGCTGCCTCCTTAATGATGCCTAAAGGCTTTGCGAGAAAAAAAAAGGAGGATGTGCATATAGCCGGGCGACGCAATGAGCCGTTTTCTTTTAATTAAAGACGCGCACAAACCGCCTATATATATATATATATATATATAGGCGGCGAGTCGCGGCCAAAGTCAGCACCCTGGACTTTCGTGAATAAATTTTTTTAGAATTTATGCGCGTGCGCTTTACGCTCTTAGTTTTTTCTTTTATACGCCGTCGCTCTTTTAAACGGATGCTCGTTATCTCGAAGAAAATTGCCTCTTATTCCTGCATTTGGGCGCCATTCGCGAGGAGCCCTTTTTTTTCCTTACTCTAATGTTTCGTTTGCTGCTTCTTTTTTACCCACAGATATCAAATAAGAGCAAACGACTCGGTATCGCGTGGGATTTAAAAAAAAAATTTAAATGGATCTAATCACGCATCTGTAAATTAAACTCCGGATCATATATATATATAAACGTCGCAGCGACGAGAAAAACAAGTTATTCAATTGAAAAGTCTCTCGCTATCTTTTCCGGTTCCATATCTCGCAGCTCTCTTTTTGTTCCGCGCGCACGCGCTTATATATATTTTATATATTACGAGAAAATCGGACAAGCGGTTAATTAAATTACCATTAACATCCGCGCATATTAACGATCAGCGCGAAATTTATGCAGAATACTCGCCGGCAATGCACACCTCGACTAATTTGTGCGTTATACGCGAGTGTAAGCTCATATTCCGCGAGCGCGTATATCCGTTAAACGTCTTGCATAGATCAAGGATAGTTTCTCCTTATATTACTCGTCGGTTTTTCATCCGCGACGGAATAACAATGTGCGCGGTAGATTTCCCAAACTTCGCGTAAACACTTTGGCTAATTGTAAAAGTTGAATTCGCCGTCAGCAGCGCGTAGAAGGGATAAAAACTCGCGCGCGGCGCTCCGAATATTATACCAAAAGCCGAAAATTCCTGTGGCCCGTCGCGTCGCCAGCGCGCAAATTACATTAAACCATATATATGAAACTTTCATCCCTCTCAAATCTAATTTTCCGCGGAAGGAAAATACTCGCGCTTGCCGCAGAGAACAAACGAACTTGTAAAGAAAAAGAAATGAAACAAGAACTGGGGCAGAGCAACGTCGTAGTCGACTTACGCGCGTTAACTCTATATATTCGGGGCGCAGCGAGCAAATCCGGCCCACTTTAAAAGGCACTTTGGGGAAAAAGGTCGCGAGCGTCAGACGACGAGCATATCTTCGTTTCCCTCCAGCAGACGTGAATTTTCGTCGTAGTCGCGAGCTAACGAGCCGGAAACTCTCCGAGTTTGCGTAACGCGGCGGAGGACAATTTCCAGCTCGGGGAATTCGATATCGGTCGGTACGGCGCGATTGGACGCTTCGAGGGAGCGCGACTTGATTAATTTCGAACTTGCACTCGCTCGTCCTAGCCCGGCATACTTGAGGGAAAAATATCATAAATTTCGGAGTTTTCCGAATATTTCCTGGTGGTTCGCGGTGTGATTTAGTGATTTTGAATAACAGCTAGCGCGGAGTTGTTATGCGAGTTCCCTTGTACTTTATTAAGAATAATTAGTCCTTCTGGGCGCTTTGCTCCGATTAGCAAGTATGTCGCTGCAATGTAAATTCATCATAAATTCGGTAATTTTATCATCTCAACTTTTATTATCTGCACAAATACGCAATAATGTCAGGGATAATTGTCGAATTACCGGCGTAGTTCGAGAAAAGGAAAAATTGAGAACCCCTTCAATTGAGAAATAGCGCGCACGATTTGATTATTGATCGTAGCTGCAGCTCGAATTATTTCAAATTAATATCATAATGAAATTACGACTCCGCGCAGTGTTGGCGCGTCACGTACTTGTGCCACACGCGGCATTAAAATATTAATACGAATTCTTGTACAGCACATGGAGAGCGACTGCGCGATTAATATTAATTTTTGAGGAATTAATCGCGACCGGGGCCACATATACATACAGAATCAGCGAAAAATATAATTGATTAATGTTTGTCGGTTATCGAACCTTGTGTATATACATATACGTGTGCTTCTTATACCACAAAAACCATATACGAAAACGAAGCGATACACTTTTTTTCTCTTCACTCGCAACTAATATATGGCGTCATTAATTATAAATATACAAACATTCTCGATTAAGTGGAGAGTGCGTGTATGTGCGCTTGGCGTAAATCAGCCGGGCCCCGCCATAAAGTCGCTAACAAGCGCGAGGCGCTTTTATCTCCGTTAAAGAGCTCGCGAAAATGAAAATGAGAGGACGAAAAAGGACTAAGCGAATAACTGGCTTTCTCTGTGCAGCTTCGGCTCGCCTTATCTCGCGTGCGTCTGTGTGTATGTCTCTGGCACGAGGGAAAGTGCAAGACTTGGGACTGTCCGGGTATATATTCGGAGAAATTCGCACCGCATCGGTTGGCCGAAGATCGCTTTACGATCGCGATGACAGGATTGGCTGCGGCTTGCGAGCCAACAGCCTCTCGCGCTTATTGTACTTGTCTGCTGCTTCTTTCACTCCTTTTGCCCAGTTGTAGAGAGGTTTATCTGGTGAAGAAGAGTACCAAAAACACGCGCGTCTCGTCTTTCTAGTGCACAATTTCAGCGTTAAAATAGCACTGCAATAAATTGAATACTGCCGGTTGGACTTAAAAATTTAAGAGAATCTAACTTTTTTCTAATTCCAAAGATGATAAGGAAATTTAAATAATTCGATTATTATATGTATAGCCATTGGAAAGCTATTTATCTCTCGAATAACAGTAGATAAGTGTCGGATCAGCTCAGACACGCTACGAAATTCTTCGTTAATGCAAATCCACAATACCGTCACTGGGAAGAAACCAGAAAAGAAAATCACGAAATAAGATAATTTCCGTTTGAATTTTTGCAAGGGACGCACAAAAATGCTTCGCATGGCGTATACCTACACACACGTACGTTCGTTCACCACCTCCGAGAAACTGCGCGCGAGCAAAGGAGAATGTAAAGGCGCAGGAGAGCTGAGGAAGGAAGAAGAAAAACAGGAGGAGGAGGAGGAGGAGGAGGTTCGGGTGTGCGGAGATAGAAGCGCGAAATAATGAGAGGCACACGGGGGTCTTATCCGACGTCGAGTCAGCGCTGCGCAGTTCTCACCGACTCAGCGGATAACCATCGGCTCTCCTTTGCTTCCCTACCCCTCCTGAACAACTTGTGCGCGAACTGAGCGTCTTTCGGTAGTCAAAGAAAGAGAGACAGAGAGAGAGAGAGAGAGAGAGAGAGAGAGAGACTTTGTATACCCGTTAATTAGCCAAAAATTGCGTCGTCTGGCCTTATGTGTATGTTTTGCTCGCTTCTTCTCGGTTCGCTCGTTCCCGATTTCTTTATTTTTATCCGAGCTTTTCTTTAAACCCTGCGGAGGAGAGAGAGAGAAACGAGAGAGAGCCTTTTATTCCAGCTATCGTCACTCGTGCGCTTATTTTCTTGCAGCAGGATGCCTTTCGTGAGCATCTACTCGCTCGATCTCCAAACAGCCCGTCTTTCAGACCCGTACTCGGATTGTACAATCCAAGTTAAAATTTGACTGCCCGCGAGAATGGGTTTTATTCAAATACGCGAAGAAGCATCGTGTTTCGTTGTAACTTATTCTATTTTTTTAAGGTTTTTGCTTTTAATTATTCCAATGCATTATCATTCAATGTGATTGAAAATTAATTAAAAACCAAAGTGTTAGCCTTTGAAAAGAGTGGCGCACTAAATAGATTTACAAGAAGTAGCTTTTAACTATTTTAACATCACTCTTTACAAAACTCACGACTCTTTACAATTATATTTCACTCTTGCCAAGACCTGTACATCCGAACTCTCGTTTAGCGGCAGATATACATACATGTACCAAGAAGGAGAGACAACAAGCGAGCACACACGGGCTGGTGCGACCGATACACCCTCACGACTGTCTCACTGCCCTCGCGCAGTTCCACCGAACGGCCGATCTTAATCTCGATAATGACGCGTAATGGCTGCCTCTAGCCCGTGAATGTAGTCCTTTGTGTGTCCTCCGCCATACACACACCGAGCTAAAGAGAGCAAGAGAAAGAGAGGAGAGTGTATATACGTAGCGAGTACTGCACGGCGAGACGGACGAGTAGAAAGCGGAGGCTGGGCCGCGCATCTATCAGTGCTCTCCCCGCGCCATTTCACTCCTTCCGTAAAACATGTATGTCTGTATATGTGTGCACGTGTGTGTGTGTGTGTGTGTGTGTGTGTGTTTGCAGTGTATAAGCTTCCTTGAAAATGGTCGGGGCCGAAAATCCTCTTTACGCCCGTCGACCGCCGCTCGTTTTTCCCTATAGCCTCGTGGGGCGCGGCGCGCGTTTTGTTTTCTTCCCTCTCTGACTGAGAGAGTTTGAAAATTATCGGACAGAAAGGGTGGAGATAGAGAGAAAGAGCCGAGGTATATACGAATGTTGCGAACTTTTTGATATTGCACAGATTTATGAATGGCGGCGCCGTCGTTGGTCTTGGAAAGTTTTTAAGGGCGCATGTTGATTACCTGCGTAAGCTCCCTCTAATGGACTGCTCGAGCTCTCGCGCGCACGTTTCCGAAGAATAACAATCGTGTATTCTTACTCCCCTCTATTAATTTATATATAAATAACATTAAATTGATTATAATAATAATTAAAAGATATATTATACAAAACGGAAATCTCTCATCCCATATATTCTACAATATATAAACCCTTTCAATTGTCATGAAAGCAGTTCTATAATCTAATTCAATTCATCCTCGTACGCAAGCGTAAACGGATCATACAAAACGATGCACGCGAGACTATACATCCAGTTAACATCCAAGAAAAACACAAGTAGACTAAACGAGTCCCAACTAATGGGCATCAAAATCGTTACGCATCTAACCAAGCATCCTTCTTCTCCCTTTTTTCCAGAGGCGGTTATGAGAGTTCGATGATTACGGGCTACCGTACAAGCAGTCGCAGCAACAGCAGCAGCAGCAGCAACAGAGCCATGGACTATCTGCCTACCGCTCGGCTCCTCGTCCTCTGCGCACTTCTCCAGCACCAGCAGCTCATTGCCAGCGCCATCGACATATGTGAGTATATAGTCAAACGTCTCTTATTAACTGTAATCTACCGGCTGCTGCTTTTGCCGCACGAATCGTCCGAGCGTGAAGGACGCGCGTGCGAGATCGACTTCGTTAAGGCCTATAACTTTTTGCGTATATATATCCCCATGGTAGTCTCTTTTTCTTCTCTCTCTCTCTCTCTCCTATAGCTGTCTGGAATAACACGAGGCTCGTTTACCTGTCATAACCGACACCCAATTACAGTTAGAACAGAGAGAGAGAGAGAGTGAGCCGAGAAAATGAGAGGGTAGCCGAATAAAAGTCGACGTCGGATGATGTGCCCCCGTGATTCATGCTCTCGTGCGTCTAAATGGGATTCCTTCTCTTTTTTTCTTTTCGCCGGATTAGTTGCGTGCACGAGTGCTACCACACGATCGTCTGTCTCTCTTTCTCTCTCTCTCTCGCACGTGTATGTGTATAGGTGCGTCTAGGCGAATCGAAAATGAAAGCTTGAGAAATTGGTGTTTTATATATATATATATATATATATATATAGCGAACCTACGATTAGTCATACATGATTTTATATTTACCAAGTCATGCTCGGACATTCGTGCCATGGCTTGTTTCTAATGCGACGTATAGAAACTTTCGTAACAAAGTGAGTGCGGCACTATGTATGATACGCTTATAGGTGGAAGCGGTTTAATGAAAACACAAATTATTTCAGCTATACACACCTCTGGTATAATAGTGCCATTTGTAACGGTTCGAGCGATATAGGCAAATAAGTCAACGCGGCCAGTCATTGTACAGAACTCATTTACCATTTTTACCGAAAAACCTCGCACCGCCGTCAATTTCAGCGGACCGATTTATGCACGGAAGTACTTTCGCACTCGTACACACACAAACACGAGCGGATTGATTAAAGAAACTCATTATCGCACGCAAGAGTCCGCCGCGACTAATGCATGTTTCGTGTAAGTGTTAGAAAGCCTCTGTCCCCCTCCTCCCCCACCGATAATCATTATCAAACTTTTCCTTCGACGTAACGCTTGTAGGTGTACGTGGTTGAGCTTATCGCCGCGCGTGTAATAAGAATCGCGCGCTTAGACTATATTAAATGCTAACTAGGCAATTATAAGTTGCCGCGGTGCAGTCGAGGACTCATTACATTGCCTTGTAATTTAGGCGTAAAATATTTGCTCGAATAAGAACGTAATGATTTATGCTGATTATGTTCAGAGTTCTTTAGTTTGGATGATATCCCATCCATCTCTAATCGCGCGTGCGTATGCCGCTAAGTGTGAATCGCGCGCATCGATATCATTAATTTATTATGTTCGCCACACGTGAGTTTATAATGTAACGGTAACATTATACCACAATACCACAATACTATGTAGTGAACAATTCTTAATAGCAATCGTTTTGCAAAGTGAACACTTGTTGTGTTGTTGATGTCAAATCATACGATCGGCAAGCTTTTTCGACCGCCCACAAAACGGACATTTTAAGCCACACGCGCGAGGCCAAAAAACCGCAATGAATACGAGCTACATATCCAGCTACAGAAGCCAAGGAACATATCTAAAAAATAAACCGAACCTCCATCCAACGCGTCCGTTTGGCGCAAGTATATTTGCACTCGAAGGCCTTCTTAGAAATCAGCGGCAGCAGCAGCAGCAGCGGCTCGTCACAGGCGATTTGAGGCTTAAACGGTCTCGTGCTGGGCGCGTTAAGGAGGATACAAGCCGATGATCGATTCGCGCCGCGTCAGCTCTCTCTCTCTCTCTCTCTCTCTCTTTCTTTTCTCGGTATTAAATCGGATGCTGCTGCTGCTGTAAGACGTCGGCACACGCACGGCATGCAAGTGGGATGATATATAGCACGCGAGCAAGAGAGAGAGAAAGAGACGATGACGACGACGCCTCGAGCTGATTCGACCTTTAGAATATACTGTGCAGGTTCTTTTTCGGCGCCCGTTTTTCGCTCGTTTCGGAGCTCAGACGCGATTACGCCTGCACGCCAGCAGCTCTGGGGCTTGGCTGTCTGGGCCGTACGCATACATACACGCCGCTTAACAATATTTAGCACGGAACCCTCGAGTTGGCTGATTATACTGGAAATTTGTGGTCGAAGGGGATTTTTGCATTCCGTACCGGCGATGCCTTCAGCCTGTACATAACTTTAAGATCGGTTGCATCAGCGTCGTCACGTGCGAATAATTTATCTTGAACAGAAACTCAAAACTCATCACTGGGGAATTCGAATTCTCCAGGTATCGTAGGCAATTGCCGTAATCGTGGAATAATAGACAAAAAGCGTAAACACGACGGGATAACGTAAGGCAGATTTGGTTATCGATGCGCGCGGCCGAGACTCTGCCCGGCCATGTAAATTCGGCCGCGGGGCATGAGCGCCGCTGCCGCCGCGCATCCGCGAGAAAGTCTCGAAAGCCAGAGCCAGAGAAAGAGAGAGAGAGAGAGAGAGAGGAGGGTGAAGCTCCATTTAATTGCCGTGAGTCACGCCAGGGCAAACAGCCATAACTTTTCGCTCCACTCATGAGGGATAATCGCGGGCGGTGGAAAAAGAGCCGAAAACACGCTCAGCCGTCCGCGTATTATATCCCTCAAGCTCTCTCTCTCTCTCTCTCTCTTTCTCTCCAGGGGAGCAGCATTTGGCCCCCAAGAGTCGTTACGCCGAGACGCCTCCTTGCAGCCGAGTACAGCGACGTATATATAGTAGTAGCGTCGTCGCCTCGGCGTTAAAACTGTGCTTTCTCTCTCTCTCTCGGTCTCTCGCCTCGCCTCACCTCGGCTTCCTTCCGGCCCATTGATTCGCTGGGGAGCTGCCGACGACGACAACGACGCCGAAAAAGCGCCCAGGTAAATAGGGGGAGCGCCGACGTTGCCGACGCGCGAGACTCGCAAAGCGCTACTCTATATTCCCCTCTCTCTCTCTCTCTCTCTCTCTCTCTGTGTGTGTTTTTTGGTGAAAGCTCGGGAGGCGTTGCGTATATAAGCCACCGAACCCTGGCGAGCTTAAAATCCAGGGGAAATTCGAGACTGGTGTGTGTGTGTGTGTGTGTCGCGCGCGTCGGGAGAAAAGAAGTATTACTTGTTGGTTTTGATACGCCTGCTTTATTGGATGGTTGTTCGCGTGTAGTCTAGCAGGATTGAACGATGAATTCGAGGTTGTTGTATCAAGACTATATTCCTATCAACAAACGATAAATTATTCCAAAACTAAGTATATCGATAGTATTTATCTTTTGTAAAATGTGCGCGCGTGTCCGAAAGCGCAAGCTGCAGGAAAGACGCCGCGTATCATTGTTAATGGATTCCGATGTTAAATATCATGGATCGGAGCTTTTTGTTTACAAGAAAAACACAAAAGTCACCGAGCTAGAGAGAGAGAGAGAGAGAGAGAGCGTGGAGGAAGGCAAGAATGATATTGCAGCTCACGGGTATACGCGGCGGCAGCGGCTGCGGCGGGTGTTTGCGCGGCGCGGCTCGCCGACGCTCTATAAATCTCCGCGCGGTGTTTCTCCTCGTTTCCCAGCATATTTTATGACGTTGTGTGTTACGCGCGAGCAACGGTCGCTCCTTTTTTTCGCTTCCCTTTTTTACTCTCTCTCTCTTCCCTCTCTCTCTATCTCTCTCTCTCTCTCTCTCTCGGCAGCGCTTTCGAAAGACTAACGACTTTGCAAGAGAATTATGAACAGTGGATATGGTAGGGCGGATTTTCAGCCGACGTAGATTTGAGTGATTTTCTTCGTTGATATACGAAAGGATTGTTTTAAACTGGCCAAAATGAGCCGGTTAAGTATGATCAGCCAGTGACTGATTTCAATTTGTCGTCCAGTTTACTAAAGTTAAATTACCCGGTCAAAGCTTGGCCGAACAGATGCAAAAAACTGCGTGATTAATTTGAATTAAGAAATTTAATGAAAATTGTGTATCAAAAATGTAGATTAAGTGTATGGTCCTGTTTTCTTCGACATCTAAAACACGCTGAATTCATGGTATTGCGCCGCAAAAAGCTCATTTAAATTTCTTAGTCATCCTATAATAGTCGGTCTAAAAATAAGTGACGTGTCTCGTTTACCTAAATTAAAATAAAAAAAAAATGATAAAAGAGCCACGTTGAAAAAAGGCCTCCCGTCATTAGATGCAATAAACGCATCAAATAGGTCAGCCGCGAGTTTCCAGGAAATTTCTCGAGCCCCCCTCTCTCTCTCTTTCCCCTATGGGTGAATTGCTTTCGTGCCGCGACAGTTTTAAAAGCGCGATGAATTAATTCCCATCGCGTACATTCAAAGCGCTCGGCCCCGTTTCGTCTAATCCGTGCAAAAAGTCGTTGACCGCGGCTTTTTTTCATACCCACACATACACATACACACACACACACACGCACACGCGGAGAGCGAGACACAGATATTGAGAGAGAATGGCTCATCCCACTCTTCACTCCTCGAGTGGAACTCCAATAACGCAGGACAATGCAGCCGCTCTCGGTATAGAGCTTAGAGGCTCGCGAGCGACCGAGAGGAGGAGAGGCGCCGCAGCTGAAATGCGGATTTGTTCGTCAAAAACAGATGTAGTGGGATGTATAAGCCCGAGCTATTGACCCAGATAAGTTTAAATGGAAAAAAAATTTTTTCATTATAATCCATCATATCCTCTATCCTCTCTCTTGCCTCTTTTTTAGAAAATCCTTTTTAAAGCGATTTTAAATTCATCCCTCGTAAAATGAAATTCGCGACCAGGCGGTTGTCGTATTGAAACTTTTGCACGAAATCACCGAGATAAAAAAAATACGTTCGACAAGAGCTGAAGATACAATCGCGCTAGCGCATATTTATTGTTTCAATAAATGGTCATAAATTTAAAACTGAAACGATCCATTTTCAACGTCAAATATACACAATTTTCAATGTTTAACCAAGCATTAGACATTGCTTATAAAGACGCGCAAAATATAGGTGGTTGACAGGTTAACACTCGTTCGCATCGAGTGTGCACCAACGCACTACAGACACAAAAAGTCAGCATTTAATCATACCCTTTTTTTCCGAACGATCATAACGTGCTCCTTTGAATCCATGCTCAACACAGCCTTCATCCTCATTGTCCTTATATCTGCACGTGCGAGTTCGTTTTTCTCGCGACACATCACGAGCTCAATAAGCGCGTATGAAGTGACAGTGCAGTCGCTCGCCTCACTCCATCTCTCTAAATCTTTTGTGCAGTCGCATTTCGTAATCCAGGAGCTGCAGAGCCTCTTCGGCTTGTCGCTCATCGTCCCCGGAGTAAATCCTTCTCTCGTCGGCATAACTCAACGAGATAATCGTTCCCTCTCTCTCTCGGGAATATATTCTATGGCGGTTCCGGACGAGACAAGTGCCTTAAATACAAGGCGAGACGTCTGACTCTGCTGCAGCAGCCGTACTAGTCGGACTCTGTCAACGGCTCGCGGCTTGTTACGGATGTTTGCTGCGGGAGTGCTCGCGTGACTGTGTGGCTTGGTGGATCGACGAGCGGTTATTTTCGAAGATGACACAATTCTTTTTTATGCTGCTCCTCTCTAAGTATAGGCTTTTGTGTATATTATGTGCGCTAACGACTTTCGACCTTTCAACCAGAAGATACATTTTTATCGTTTGGTGCTTGAGATGTTTATTCTTTGCTTGATGCATCGTTGCGTGCGGACGAATGGATACTTGAATTTGAGAGATGAAGAAAAAAAGCTGGAGTAACGTTGACAGGGTTTACCGTGATTTGGCGTTGGAAATATGCAAATACTGTGAATCGTTTGATCGGATGCGATAGACGGTTTTCTTTTTTGGTACTTGATCGAGTCAAGTGTTTAAATAAGGTAAAAGAAACACGAGAAAATAATGTGGCACGGAAACAATAATTGATTCCATTTTATTTAATAAGATAAACCGACTTTGTCAGTAATAGCTGAATCGAATGACAAATCGCTGAAGTCAACACAAAAACTGTGTGGTATTATCTAAACATTTTATTTCGCAAACGACCTAACGGTATATATATATATTCTCTTCCGTCCATTAATCATAATCAAGCCATGGAAACCTTGAGTTAACCTTTTTACTTGTCTCTAATGATCCGCACGAGAAGATCTCCCGCGTGATGTCATCCTTTAAAACTGTCCACGACGTGAAATCACAAGCACGTCGCTCACGAAATTTATTTCAATCGTCCAGACATTATACACTCCTTCATTCCCAATCGTTACATCTCCAAAACATAAAAAAAAGAAAGAAAGAAAACCAATCGCAACATAATTAGCAATTAAAGCCTCGAACTCTCACCAATCTGAATAATCAATCACAGCGTCTACCCAAAATAATAATAAAAAAAACCTAAATTGAACAATCGCTGGAAATACAATTTAACGCAATAATGAGAGTCGAGACTTGGTGTATATAGTGAGACGAAGTGAGTAAGAGAGAGAGAGAGAGAGGGGGAAATCGGAACAGTTAAAGCCTGCATAAATAGCGATGTTAATGTTGCCGACGATACATAAACATGTTGTACCTCGGCCGGATTGCGGTGTCTCTCGCGTACACACACACTCAGACCTCCTCCCCCTGCAACAGCGGCGCGCACACGCCCGACTGCGCCCCTCTCACTCTCTCTCTCTCTCTCTCTCTCTCTCTCTCTCTCTCTCTCTCTCTCTCTCACTCTGGCACTCGACACACGCGCGCCTGCGGACCAACAGAGATGCAAGCTGCTATACGCAAGTACGTACGTATATATGGGCGGCAAATGCAACCGCGACGAGACGAGCAGCGTAGAGAGAGAGAGAGAGTTCGCGCGCCGATTCCCGCTTGTACAGCTCTAACTAGTTCGCGCCCTCGTTCCACTGCGTGTTTTCGGGAGCCAGGAAAATTCTCGCTATACGGGATAGGTGGAGCGCTTTTTTCCCTTGATGCATGTTGGCCGTGTGATGTATGTCTGCGGGCTTCGAATGCTATACTGTATTTCATACGGTTGGATTATGTCTCATTGTTCTTTGTAAATGCGGATGAGCTTTCGATTCTAGGTAATCTATCGTTCGCAATCTCTTCTTCGAGTTTTACGCGGTGGGAAAGTCACGGAAATATGTTGAGACATTCGATTTAGCAAGGTTTGACGTCAGTGTCAAGGTTTCGAACGCTCCATAGATACGCGGGCATGAAACATTATTCGCCTAGACACAGTAATAGACCCTCTATTTATCCATTTCCAGACAGAGCAGAGTAGAACCGGCGTCGGTGATACGAGCGTCCCCCGCGAAACAGTCGCGTCCACTCTGTATACCTATAGCCTCTTCGCAGTGCACCTCTCCCCTGTACACGTTCGCCGGACAGTAATCGGCTACTGCTGCTATACTCTCGCCCGTGCAAATAAGCGAAACGGACGCCGTATACGCAGAAAGAGAGGAGAGAAGAGAGATTTCACGACGCGTCAGCGCTTCCGGCGTGCACTGACCGCGCGACCGAGCTTTTCCATTAGAATTAATTATAGAACTCGATTATGGGCCTCTCGAGGCGCGACTAGTTTCTTTTTCCACCCCCCCCCCCCTCTGTTTTTTGCCATAAATTTTAGAGGTACTACAGCTTGAGCGATCGAAAACATTTCGTGAAATTCAACAGTTCACATCTCGATAAAATTGCAGGGTAGGTTTCTTTGTTTTATCCGTCAACTTCTTCTAAAAAGAAAATAAAATTCATTCAAAGGGCTGGAAATATCGGGTTACATTTTACGCGCGTACCAAAAAAGCGTAACTAAAAAGCACGCATAAACAAATATCGCGTGTAAACACAATGAAATGAATAAATATATAAAGAGATTTCCCGGCCGCCTCCCAAATGAAAATAGCATCTTTATAAATACCTCGCGCAATTCCTATATTTCTGGTATATCAACGGTTGAAGAGCGCGAGCAAACAAGAGTCATATTTACGACGGCAATATAAACGTTGTCGGGCCGTGGCATGTGCACATACAGTCGCACGCCTTTACGTACATCATCTCTCCCGAGCGCTTGCGCCATCGCTGCAGCTTTGGAAACAAAACACATTATCATCAGCGCGCGCGGTAGCTTATAAATTCGTATCCACTTGCTCCGTACACAACTCGCTCCCTTTTCCTGTTATGTATATGTGTATATATATATATATACCGGGGAGAAATTTGCCTGAGCGCAATAAATTCGTGACTGTCGTTTGCAAATTCCTCCGGCCTCTCCAGTGGAATCTTCCTCAATGTCAATTAATCTCTTTGATCTTGAGCGCCCAGACCCGTGTCGCTCTCTCTCTCTCTCTCTCTCTCTCTCTCTCTGCGCATTTTTGCGACTCTTATTGTCGCCGCGGCCTGCCGATGCGCATATGTGTGCGGATTCTTTACGTTGCGACGTCGAGAACGATTTCGTTGGGTAAGTGAGAGTGGAGTTTTCGAGGGCAAAACATACGCTCGGGATGTGTATATAGTGGAGGGAAATTTAATTAAACTGATTAATTTTGAGGAATGCGCGCTTGTCGAAAGGATTCTTTGCTTTCGACTGTCGTTGAGAGTCAATGATTAAATTTATGTGTATAGAGGTGCAAGATCAGGTGAAATGAACCTCAAAGAATGATTAAGTTAATGGTAAATAAAAAATTACGATGAAAATTTTTTGCAATTAGATTATGTAATATTACGATGGTATAAAGAAATTAATTAGCTTAAAGCTAAATCTGCTGAATAAACATTTATATCTGAAAGCGCACTTTTTCGCACAGCCCGCGGGCACGCAAATGAAAATGAGCTCCGTCAACGCGGTTACACACCTTCATTAAATTTATTAATACAATTTCAAGATTAAAGTCCAGAGATGAAAATGCAAAATAAAACTTTCATATTCCACAATGCGACAAGCACGTGCGTCATTCGACTGACGTAATTTAATTAAAAACAATCGCACACTCGTGCGCATTAAATCATCGCGTGAACGAGAGAACAGAAAAACAAAGAGAAAAACAACGGTGCGTTAGCAAAAAAAAAAATAGAGTACATTTTATTCCCACCCGAAAAGGAGATATCGAGTCACGCGATATCCTCATCGCACACGATATCCCGAAATAATTAGAAATGTCCAAGCGGCCCTTACGCGAATTTCCCCAGCACACTCCAGACGTCCGAAATTTCGTTACCGATTACTGATTCACATACACACCCCTTCCCCCCTTTTGCATCCCCCAAATTACGTGCGCGCGAAACCTGTAATTTTCGCTTTAATTCGAAAGGGCATGCACCGTATTTGGCGTACACACACACAACGTAAATAACACGTGCAAGATAGCAGCCGGTGTATTAAGCATTTGCTCATTATATAGTGGAACGAATGTACAAAGTTTCTATTAACTCTGCATTAAATCTATCCGAGAGCTTAGTCGTGTAAAAATTCCTCTTTTAATCCTGGAACTTATATACAGCAATTATTTATACTGGCTCGGGGTCGTGTTTTATTTTTAAAATGTACGCAATCAAGATTTAAATATATATGCCGCACGATATAACGAACAGCAGCGATATATAGATTATTTTTTAATGAATAAAAAGTACGAAGCGTGTTGTTATGAAAGTCAAAATGACTTTATCGTACGATTCATAAATATTCCCGACACGCACACACTGCTCCCAAAGTATTAATAGACTGAGCTTTACTATGCTAGATTATATAGCGAACGATCCAACCGTCTCCGTCTTTTTTTCTCTCACATTCAAATCCGAAAATCCGTCAAAGCACAATCCGTCTTTCAAAGAGCTATACTATATATCCCCCTGGACAACGCAGCCGTAAACATTTCTCCATTAAAATGACAGCAATCGCTTACACCCACACGTATATACCATTCTCTCGCACAGAGACAAACAACAGGTTCGAAACAACCTGTTAATCGTCGCTATGTCGTTATGTTAATACGCCGATGCTGGGAGGCCGAATGAAACGATAATTTCAGCAGCGGCAGCGGGAGCAGCAGCGGTGGCCCTTAATGGGCAGGCCGCATAATTGGAAAACGAGGCTCTCGCAGCTCGCAAGGTTAACACACACACACGGACGCATGTGTGTGTTCATAGGTGTTTGAAAGGTCGGGAGGGTCAAACACGCGCTGCTCGCGGGGGCGCGATAGATAGAGCGATAGCGAATCGAAATGGTGTGTGTGTGTATCTCGAGGTGGGGCGAGAGAGAGAGGGAGAGAGAGAGAGAGAGAGAGAGAGGTGAGCTTAATGGGCCGCGACGAGGCTCGGGAGGTACGAGCTGCCGCCGCCACCGCTGCCACCGCCGCTGCCGCCTCTCAAATAAAGGAGTACTGCGATTCGATAGTCCGGCACTAGCGCAGAGTGTGTCTACGTGTGTGTGTGTGTGTGTGT
>UELU01131713.1:0-11268 GCA_900490025.1 Megastigmus dorsalis
ATCATAAATGTATTCCCATCATGGCGAAATTTATTGTAACAATCAATCTCAACATCTGAAATAAGAATGTAATTCTAACTCGAATTTGAATGTAAAGAAAATATGTATTTATGTAATTAGAACAAATTTGTATTTGGCGCCTTTCTTGGCGACATCTGTACCACAGTGTTGTGGCTGTATAACTGTAAAGTTGATGCCAATAAAAAATTACTATACTATTATTACTCGCGCGGATTCCATTGTTTGAAGCTCTCGAATGTGCACGCTTTTTTGTGACTCGTCGGGATTTTCTTTTCTAAGTTGCCGAATTTTCCTTTTGAGGTGTGGAATACAACCTTGGTGAGTGTCTGTCTAAGCGTTCCACACTGAGGAGCGTAAAGAACTCTCGTTTCAAAACGCCCTATAATAAGTTGTTAACCTCAAACTTCAAAAACTGTTGGTTCTTTGTTCACTGCCACCCCCGTTTATACGGGAGGTAGGCTTAAAACATGCGCTCGGCGCATAAAAATAAACATAAAGAGGACAATGAGAGTTTAGAGTATGCAATGGATTGTGATAGTGAAGAAGTACGACAGTCACAACAAAATAAGAAGCGTGGATGCACCTTTGACTTATTAGAAAATAATACAAAAAATTTTAAAAAACAAACCCAAACAAAGGAAGTTATAGACACAGATATAACTAACACGACCACGACTACAATCAATGATATCAAAAATAAAAATCTCAATGACCATACTGAACTTTGTCAATTTTTTAAATCCAATAATTTTGGTCCTTATGGAGTTTGGATAAAGAAAATCAAGACTGATAATCAAGAACTCAATGCATACAAAATAGGTAGTATCATCTTTAAAACTTATAAAGATGTTGTAGATATTACAAAAAGAGGTAAATTTTAGGTAGAAATTATTTTTAAGAATCGACAAGAAGCTTATAAAATTCTAATAGATAAAGAATTATCAAAACATAACCTAGAAGCTTTTATACCTGGATTTGGAAAGTATAGGAAAGGTATCGTCAAAGGAATTCCTACTGATCTCTCAACTGAAGACATACTTAAGTCATATCAATCAGAAGTTGAAATTCTAGAAGTTAAAAGATTAAACAGAAAAAATAGAGATTTTAACCCGACATCAGACAACGATAATAAATGGATCCCCAGCGAATCAATTTTAATTAATTTCGCAGGACAGCAACTACCAAAAGAAGTATCAATTTATCATGTGAAAACCTCAGTCGAACCATATGTCTCACAACCAATGCAATGCTACAGATGTTTCCGTTTTGGACACACTAGTAAAAATTGTAAAAGCGAAGGGCTGTGCATAATGTGTGGACAAAGTAAACATGTTGAAAAGTGTAATGTTGCAATCCCTACTTGTGCAAATTGCAAGGGAACACATAAAAGTATTAACTCACAATGTCCAGTCCATAAACAATATCATAGAATAAATATGATAATGGCCTATAATAATATTTCCTTTAACGAGGCTAAACAGTTTGTTATGGGTACAAAAAAAAATACCTACTAGATCAAAAGAGAATTTTCCGATCCTAGGCGAAACTAAAATTATTAGTTACCTCAACGCTGTAAAATCTACTTTAGAACAGAGAGAACAAAATCAAGAAGTACCAGCCACTATGGAAACTCAACTTCCCACCAATTTAAATCAAGAAGATGACTTCAGTTATAATTTAGTGTACACAAGATTGACAAAAGAAAATACAAATTCCTCTCAAGAAATGAAACTAACTCAACCCAATACAATAGCAGCAACATCAAAGACAACTTCTTCGAGAATGCAAAATATTTATTCAACACACCAGCCAAGCGAAGCCTGTGATAAATCAGCCTATAACCAATTCAACATTAAAGTCTGACAAAACAAGTCCCTACTTGTTAAACACAACAAACATGCTTTATCATAAGTTAAAGACGTATGGCGACCAAAAAGGTACAAATAAAAAATCTTAGTTTAGTATGCACTCTTATATACTTAGATTAAATAACAAATTATTCTATTTACAAACATAAGTTAAATAAATATTTCTAAATACTTCTATATTTATATATTTATATATTATATTAATTAAAATAACATATACCAAAAAAAAAAATGGATAACAACAATAACAATTTAAAGATCCTACAATGGAATTGTAGAAGTATTAAAAACAAATTAGATTTGCAACAACATGCTTATAAATACGATATCATAGCTACCATAGAAACATGGCTAAAGCTTGTAGACACTTATTTATTAAAAGATTTTAATGTAATAAGATTTGACAGAGTAGATGACAAAGGAGGTGGTGTTGTGATTTTTCTACAAAAAAATATCATTTTTGACAAAGTTGACTTAAATCTAAATGTGAATTCAAGTAGCTTAGAGACAGGCTTAATAATTTTAGATACTAATTTTGGCGAGACCCTTTTGACAGTTTGTTACAGAAGCCCAACAGCAAATAATAACATCACAATAAGAGAATGGACTGAACTCACAGAATCCATAAAAAGTTTCAAATCATTCATTGTGATCGGTGACTTCAATGCACACCACCCATTTTGGGGTAGTGATAAAACCTGCCCAAATGGTAATGTTATGGCTGATTACACAGACCCAGATCATTTCTTCCTCTTGAATAATAGCAACCCAACCCACATTACAGTTTCCAATTCTAAGTGCTCCTTCTCCAACATTGATCTCTCATTTGTTTCACCCCAATCAACCTTTTTGTCAGACTGGATAGTCTTAGATGACACATGGGGTAGTGACCATTTTCCAATTGAAATAAAAATTAACGTTAAAACAGATGAATTACAGAAAAACGATTATCGATACAATTTGAAAAAAATCAATTGGACAAAATTATTTACAGAGTATGAAAATGGAATAAAAATTTTTAATGACATACAATATATTAACTCAAATGCTTTAAATAGATATAACATATTTCTGAATTTTTTGACTAATAGCATTAATAATTTAATGCCAAAAAAAAAATCCTGATAGCAATAAAAGCTCTAAGCACAATTCCAATAAAAGTTCAAATAAACCTCATTGTGTTTGGTGGAATGATACATGCGAAAAAGCAATACGGATTCGTAAAGCTACCCTCAAGTCTCTTCGTTATAGATGCAATCTGGAATCCTTTATTAATTATAAAAAAAAACTAGCTCAAACAAAAAGAACTCTAAAACAACAAAGAAAAGAATCCTTTATACGTTTCTGTGAAACTATTAGCCGTAACACTAAAATCTCTGACATTTGGAAAAAGATTAAACTTTTTAAAAATAGTGTAAACCGCCCCACAACCATCACCGGAAACAAACCACTAATAATTAATGCACAAAAATGTCTAGAAGACCTTTGCAAACCAAAAGATCCAACCCTTTTCTTTGCGAATACTGATACCCCACGGGATAGGGAACACAACCAGACAAATCAAGAACGGGATCATTTTATCGATTCCCCTTTCTCATATGAAGAACTTGAATATGCTTTTAACACGGCAAAACTAAAATCCGCCCCAGATTTTGATAAAATAAACTATGAAATTCTTGTTTCTTTACCTGAATTTTTAAAAAGAGTTTTACTAGACATATATAATGACCTGTATGACTCAAAATCATTCCCTGAACAATGGAAGACTTATCTCATTTCATTTATCCCAACGGGTAACAATAAAAAAGCACGTCCATTAGCAATGGCTTCTTGCCTTTTAAAAACACTAGAAAGAATGATAAACGGCCGACTAATTTGGTGGCTGGAGATCCAAAATCTATACTCACCAACCCAATATGGTTTCCGTAAAGGAAAATCGTGTGCCGACAACCTCACTATATTGACAACACACATACAAAACTGTTTTTATAGAAAAGAAAGCGTAGTAGCTCTATTTTTAGATATTAAAGGAGCGTTCAGTAACGTTCATCCTGACATATTAGTGGAAATACTAGAATCATTAGGTCTTCCTTGTAAATTCATCGCATTCATCAAAAATCTGATCCTTGAACGTAAAATAATACCCATTAACATAAATAATGATAAAATATATACAGTCAACAAAGGTTTACCTCAAGGAAGCGTGCTAAGTCCCATACTATATGCTATCTATACAAAATTGATTGACTCAATTCTGGACGAATCTACTAAAATTCTTCAATTTGACGATGACATTGTAATTTATACTACAGGACAAAACATAGATCAACTTAAAATAAAAATTAAACTTGAAATTAATAAAATAGCGATTTTCTTAAAATCAAGAGCCTTAGATTTAGCTCCAGACAAATGCGAATGGATCATTTTTAATAAAAATAACATTAAAACCAATTCACTGGAACTGAGAATTGGTGATTTTACAGCCAAACCAGTAGACTGTGTTAAATTTTTTGGGATGATTTTAGATAAAAAACTTAACTGGCAAGCCCACATCTTGTATACACAACTAAAATGCAATTTACCATATTAATATTACTATATAAATCAATGATTAGATTCAGATTAGAATATTGCGGTTTCTTGATTTCTCCGTGTTCTACCACCTCCTTTGAAAAACTGCAAAAAATACAAAATGCATCCTTGAGAATTGTTATGGGATACCGTAGCAGCACACCTATTAATATAATAGCAACAGAAACTAAAATTCCCTTTTTGAAATTTAGATTTAAGTATTTAGGCTTTAAATTCATTTTGAAACATATGTCATATAATAATAACCTTGTAATCAAAAACATTGAACCACCTCTAATTTAGCAGAAAACCTTATTTATCAAAACAATTTTAAAACCTTAATTGTCGAATGTTATGAGAATGCATGGTTTCACAATGATTCGATAATTCAATCCAATGTTTTCTACAAATTCAATTTTGCTTATGATACTATCTTTAAAATTCATGATATAGATTTAACTACTGGTAAAAAAATTCTAGATTCTTCTAATGCAAAACAAGAGTTTGAAAATGAATTTGAAAATGAAACAAATAAAATACATATCTTTACAGATTGCTCAAGGATGATTGTAAACAACCAACCGAAGGTTGGCTTCGCCATTTGGTGCAATAACGCCACCTATGTACAATCGCAAAGAATTAATGATTTTGCTACAATCTATTCTGCAGAATGCCTAGCACTTTTACGAGCTATAGAAATGATTAATTTGAATCGGGACAAAGATTTTCGAATTTTCACAGATTCAAAAAGTGCCTTATATTCTCTAAGAAATAATTTTAATCCAGGATATGAATCTCCTCTAGTTATCCAGTTGAGAAATAAATTATCTGTAGCAAAAGAGTTAGGGAAAAACATTACACTTATATGGATCCCGTCACATAAAGGAATAGACGGAAATGAATTGGCGGATCTATCTGCCAAGAATGCTGCTACAAACGGCAATTTGCTAAATATTGATATTCCATTCACTGACTTTATAAGTAAATATGAAAATATTTGTAATGAAGAGAATATAGACTACTTATTAACCGCAAGCGAAAATAAAGGAAAAACCTATTTTAATAAATTTTATAAGAACAAAAAGAAACCTTGGGTTTCTGATTTTCCAAACTTACAAAGAAAAGCTATAGTGTCAATCAACCGCATTAGAAGCAACCATACGTCTTTGAACAGTAGCCTTTTTAGATGTCATATTGTAGACAACGACCTTTGTAAGTGCGAAAAGGAACCTGATACAATTGAACATATTTTTTGGAAATGTGACATATATGAAAATGAAAGAAAAGTTATGCTTAAAGATTTAAGAAAAGCACAATTGTATGGACCCTTTTCTGTCACCTCTATTTTATCAACTGTGGATCATAAATGTATTCCCATCATGGCGAAATTTATTGTAACAATCAATCTCAACATCTGAAATAAGAATGTAATCCTAAACTCGAACTTGAATGTAAAGAAAATATGTATGTATGTAATTAGAACAAATTTGTATTTCGCCGTTCTTGGCGACATCTGTACCACAGTGTTGTGGCTGTATAACTGTAAAGTTGATGCCAATAAAAAAATTACAATACTGTACTAGGATATATGGCCTTGGAGATAAGGATGAATGAGTCCTACGACTCAATAACAACCAGGAATTAAAAATTTATAACAAAGAATAATTTATTTATGAGAGAGATACAACGGGCTTGATGTTCACACAACAAGTTATCAAGCAACACTCTTTAGCATTGCCACGGCGCTGGCGCGAGAGGAGAATTTCCCCCACTCCGCTGAGAGTGAGTGAGACAGAATACGTGGTCCCTACACACTCCCCTCCAAGTGTTTAACGTTACAAAAATATATAGAAAATTCTTAGAAAAAAAATATTAAACGCATTTGCTCCTTTGTTTTAATTCGCAAAATTATTAATTAGTTAAGGCACAAGTTTTTTAAATGAAGATTTCGTTTTTAAGTCGAATGTTACTTTCTTATCTTTATTCGCATATGTTTTAATCTTAGGTCGCTCGACTAGAGACTTTTCAGATTGAGTATCAGAGTTTGATTTACCCGACGAAATAGGTACATTTGAGTCATTATCATTATTACAACTAAAATTCGTCGATTTTACATTTTGCGATTGTTCAGTCTCTAAAGCGTTTTCAAGTTCTTCGGACAAAAAATACGCAGGTTTTAACAATTCCACTGAAATTCTTTTAACGTTCCATTAAAATCTATGTTAAAAATACGGTCGGACGGTCTATCAATAACCTTATACGGTCCAGAATACATTCTTTCAAGCGACTTTGCAGCTTTGTTTCGCATAAATACATGAGTGCAATTGTAAATATCTTTGAATACAAAAATCCGCTTTTTGTGCTTATGTGTAACAGGTACAAAACGAACTTGTCGCATATATTCTCTAAATTAAATTCTTAAATAAAAATTCATAAATTCTTCTATAAAAATTTGAGGATTAGCAGTGAATTCATTTTCCATAAAAAATTCACCTGGTAAACGTAACGTAGTACCGAATACCATTTCAGCAGGTGATGCCTCAGTATCGTCGCGAACATGAGAACGTAGACCTAACAAAATTGTAGATAACGTATTAGTCCAGTTTCTATCATTATGGCACATTAGGGTCGCTTTAAGGCAACGATGCCAGCGTTCCAAAAGTCCATTTGAGGCTGGATGATAAGGAGTGATATGAATACGCTTGCACCCGTTAAGATTCATCAATGATTTGAATAATAGTGCTTCAAATTCAGAACCTTGATCACTAGTTACGATTATAGGGGCACCATAGCGCGAAACCCAAGTATTATAGAATGCTCGTGAGACAGTTTCAGCCGTTTTGTCTGGAATAGGGACTGCCTTGATCCATCGAGAAAATCGATCAATCATGGATAAGATATATACGAATCCGTTACTGTTTGGAAGAGGACCTACCAGATCGATATGTACATGATCAAAACGACCATCTGGTGCAACAAAGTGGCCAGGTAAGAATTTTATATGTTTGGAAACCTTTGACTGTTGGCAGTCAAGACAGGTTTTGCACCAGCGAGCTACATCACGGTGGAGACCTGGCCAGACGTATTTTTTTTCTAATCTGCCTGTCCGTTGATTTAGCACCCGTATGAGCCATGTTGTGTACCCTATCAAATATGGTACGTCGTAAAGGAGCAGGAATGTAAGGGCGTACCGAGTTGCCAGAAACATCACAATAAAGAGAAGTGTGTTCTGGACCCCACTGAAAAATGGCGAACGAATAATCTTTGTGAGGACTTTTGATAAGCTCTGAAAGCTCTTCGTCCTTACTCTAAAGATCCGCAATTTCCTTCAGTGAAATATCAAGAGGTAAGTGAAGAGTATCAACCCTGGACAAACAATCTGCAACGACATTTTCCTGACCTTTAATGTGCTCAATACGAGTTGTAAACTGTGATATGTATGAAAATTGTCGATCTTGGCGCGGTGAAGCTTTTTTAAGCTTTTACATAAACGCATAAATTAGAGGTTTATGATCTGTAAGAATTGTAAAATCTTGCCCTTCTAGATATTATGAGAAATATCTAACCGCTTCATAAATCGCTAAGAGTTCACGGTCATAGGGACTGTACTTCATTTGGCTTGGAGAGAGTTTCTGCGAGAAGAAAGCTAAAGGCTCCCAAACTTGCTCAGTAGAGTTGCTGTTCTAAGGATGCACCTACAGATGTGTCTGATGCATCAGAAGTTTAGCGCCAATACGAGGATGTACTAATAATGCAGCGTTAGCAAGGTCAGATTTGACTTTTTCGAACGCGCATTTAGCCTCGGTAGTCCATTGGATTTCTCGCTTATGGTTTTTTACAGAATTTTTAAGATAAGCGTTTAAAGAGGCTTGAGTTTTGGCAGCATCTGGCATATTACGGTGATAAAAATTGACCAGGCCTAGAAATCTGCGAAGTTGATTAATCATAGTTGGTTTTAGAAAATTAACGATTGCTTCTACTTTACTTTTAAGAGGAAAAATACCCTTAGAAATTCTACTTCACTAACCGCGAAAACACACTTGGAGAGATTTAAAAGTAAATGAAATTGACGTAGTCTCTGAAAAACTATCCTTAAATGTTCATAATGTTCTGAGACTGACTTTGAAAAAATAAAAATATCATCCTGATAGGCAAAAACGAAATCTAAGTCAGCTAAGGCTTGATTTATATACCTTTGAAAAGTCTGACTAGCATTTCTTAAACCAAATGTCATATGTGTAAATTCAAACAGACCAAACGGAGTAATTATAGCCGTTTTCTCAACATCTTCAGAGGCGACCGATATCTGATTGTATGCGTTGTAGCAATCAAGTTTCGAATAAACTATCGTACCATGTAAATTACTAGAAAGGTCATGAAGATTTGGAGTTGCATACCTATCCGGTTTAGTTATAGCATATAATGCCCTATAGTCCCCGCATGGACGCCGATTGCTATCACCTGTAGGTGCCATGTGTAAGGGGCTAACCCACGGACTTGAAGATGGTCTACAAATACCTGCTTTCATCCAAGCACGAAATTCTGCTTTTGCCGCTTTTAATTTTTCAGGAGATAATCTATGCGCTCGCGCATGAACTGGGGAACCCGTGGTAACAATGTGATGACGCACTTTGTTATTTTAGTAGGGTTTAAACGGAGAAATACCTGTAATTTCAGGAAATTCTGCAAGAATCTGTGCACATACATTATTTCGCGATACGCAGTTAATAGAATGAACTGGTGCATCTTTTACTATTCCACAAGAATAGAGATTAGTGGTATCATCCACGAGACGATGACGACGAAAGTCGACTAGTAAATCGTAGTGAAAAAGTATATCCGCCCCTATTATCGGGTATGGAACATCTGCGATACAAAAATTCCAAGTAATATCGCGCCTCACACCTAAATTTAACGAACGAATAGATTCGCCATATGTATTGATAAATGAATCGTTAGCAGCAAATAATTTGAGCTGACTAGGGTTACTACGAAATTTAGAGTTGACTGGTACCAGTGAAATGTCTGCGCCCGTATCTATTAAATAAATTTGACCAGTAATCCTATCTCTAATGTGGAGACATTTTGACGGAGTTGCACCTTTACTTGAATCCTCCGAACAAAAAGGTGATTCTAGTTTTTTTTACTGAATTCGTCGAATTTCTTACACCATGCTTTACAATATCTAGGATTGTTCGGAAATTTACGATGTGCATAACATAAGTCTTGTTTCTTACCATCCTGTGATTTATCACGGTTTTGATCAGATCGTGATCTGGACTGTGATCGAGAATTTGATCTAAAGTTACGTTTTGATTTTATCTGATTTTTTTTGCATTAATTCAATAAGCTTGTCTAGTTTTTTATTTAAACTGTTTAGTGGATCACCATCCCCTGCTGAACAGGTATTATGACTAACCGTGAAGGCTTGAGGAAACGAAGAATTAGACTGTGACGAAATTTTATCTGCTAACTGGGCCAAAGTATCAAGATCTTTATTTTGAACTATTGTTAAAATATCTCTCTGTGATTGAGATAAAGACTCTAAAAATATTGTTTTTAAAACTTGGTCATCAAGACCTGCATCATTTAGATTACACAGTTGAGATAAAATTCGTGACGGTTTAACTGTTGTATCAATGCGGTCTTTAATCAATCTTTTGAGGTTATCCTCTGTAGTTGGAGCATAACGTGATATTAGTAATCTTTTAGCTTGAGTAAAAGCATCCGCAGGTAATTGGTATAGTTTTTATTAGTCGGCCTAAGCATTTAAAAGCGTCTGGATCATCGATCGCTGTCACTAAATAATTAAATTGTGTCGCATCTACTGTTATATGCGCACGTCTGAAACAAGCTTCGACTTGAAAAAGCCACGTATTTATGTCAGAAGTAACAATCTTTGGTATTTTTGGAGCTACTGCATCAACGCGAATCGATGCATTTTGAACTTGATTACTTACAGTTTGGCTTTGCTTAAGCGCTTCTTTAGCAGTAGCAAGTTCACGTTGAGCCTGCTCTAACTGTTCTTTAAATTCTTGAGCTGACATTTTATCAAAATTCAGTTATATTTAAAACGAGCTAGCCTAACACTTTCGGTGTGCTGTACAAAATAAACTATTTCACATACGTAGGTGCGGTACAATAATAACGCAGCTATATCACTACGGCGCGGTAAAACGGTACAATTAACCTAATTCATACACATGTGGATTATAATCACTTTGTATTGTCTAACCTAATTACCGAAAATTGCTCTTTTTATATTCGAAATACCAAAGAAAGAAAAAATTTTTTTGTTTTAAAAAGATTAAATAGTCAATAATTATCACTTTTTTGTTTTTTAAATAATAACTTTTCTGAATTATTAAATCTCGTAGAAGAAAAAATATTTGAAATTCTTTGAAAACGAAAAAGAAAATAATGTTTGCTTGAATATTTCTGAGGAAAATGATGCAACACCTCAGCGGTTACTATAAACATGAGTCTATTTGAAAGAAATTTAAAATGGCCGCTATACAGAGCTATATATGTTATACTTTTGGCCGGTACTCATATATTATAACCTATTGTGCGCTTTTTATTCGACACTTTTCGCTTTTTTTTTTTTATTATTATTGTAAATACCTAAAAATATATATGACGCAATTCGATGCTCGAAGACGATGTCTACGTTGCTCGAGGTTGGACCCGTTGTTGAAAAGTTGCAGCAATTCTCTGGCTGACGTCACACCATAAGGGGTGCACGTTGTCGAGTTGAAACAAGCACGAACTCGATGAACTGCTACTTTGATGAATGTCGGCTTCTCAG
>UELU01131715.1:0-18849 GCA_900490025.1 Megastigmus dorsalis
AGATAGCAGATAAGTGGTGCGTCACATGTTAAAAAAATCATGAAGATTAAATGATTTTTTTTTATGTACTATAACACTTCCGGAGCCATTGAAAAGTACATAAATTGGCTTACATATTACTGTTTTATTAGCATGAATTTTTTGAAGCAGGTCTAGCAAGTAGAAAAATGGATGGAATATGAAAAATTTATTTTTAAATCTAATTCTAGGTATTTTAATGTCTATTTCTTAATTTTAAAGCCTTATTAGGGCTTGAATGTGGCTTAAAAATACTATTTTGATTAGCTGATGACAGTCCAAAAAACCAAACTCTATATTTAAAATCAGCAGCTGCCAAAATCCCCTTAAAACAGAACTTTTAACGGTGAGTAACTCAGTTTTTTTGTGTGCTCACCGTTATTTTATGTCAGTTAATGCATTCGTCAAGTTCAACATCAGAATACTTTTTTCAATGACTTGTAACATATCACATTTTTTAATATATTTTTATTTCGAGAACATATAACCTATTATATATAACACTGCATTCTGATTTATAATTTTAACACCGTTATTTTGAAGATTTAATACATATAAATTATTATTTTGAAATGGCGATATTTCTTTGGTAAATCTTCGATCAACATTGCACTCATATTAAGGACCATGTGCATTAAACATGCAAAACCTTTTTTAATGCATGTACAATGCACATGGTCCTTAATATGAGTACAATGTTGAATGAAGATTTACCAAAGAAATATCGCCATTTCAAAATAATAATTTGTATTAAATCTTCAAAATAACGGTGTTAAAATTATAAACCAGAATGCAGTGCTATATATAATAGGTTATATATTCTCCAAATAAAAATATATATGTCATTGAAAAAAGTATTCTGATGTTGAACTTGACGAATGCATTAACTGTGGAAATCAGTACCAAGCTACTTTAATCAGTTATTATCTCATTTTTAAGATATTCATTGTACTTACATCATTGGATAAATCGATTAACGATATAATTTGTATTTTAATTTTTTTTTTAATTGTATCTCAACTGAACATTGAAATTTTTTACTGATTTTAATAAAGCGTCAACTGTATTGTGGATCAACATTGCTCAAACGTCTCATAAATAAATTATGTCTAATTGGAAAGAAAGCAAAGAAAACAAATTATTAAAAATACCAAAATGAATAAAATAAACAGGTTAATAGATACCTGCACCAGATCTTACAAAATTTATGTAGCTTGTCTGACTACATTAAAATTTTTTTCTTTTTATGAGGTAAATCCACTCGTCCATTTTTTTACAATAACATCTATGTCAATTCTGTGATTTCTTTTGTAGACATAGATCTTATATAAATGCATAAAATATTTACCAAGGATGGCTCTTAAATAGATTTTTTCACCTTTTTCTTTAAAAATTACCAATGAATTTTTTAATAATATGCATAATCCCATAATAAATCTTACACTTTTTTCATTTCAGTTTTTGCACAAAATATGGATAATTTTGATGCAACTGACTAATGTTGCAATTGCTCCAAAAAAAATCTGAGTAAGATAGCCACTTAAATAAAGATTATTAATTTAGAGAGTGAAGTTGAAGCTGTTCTTGAGCAATTAAATATAGATAATGTTAGTGTTGGATCTAAACTTTGTGATAAATGTAGAAGACTTGTTTTTTTTTGGCAGAAAGCAACCATCAAGTTGTGATCAAAGTCAGCCAATGAGTTCTCAGGAAGTACCTAGCTCACAGAGTTCGGGAAGTGTTGTCGAGGTAAAATTAAACATTCGTAAAGAAATAAAACCTACTGTTGAGCTACCACTTAAAAGAACTTTTGCCTCTCATAGCGTGTGTTGTGTCTGTAAAGACACAAATAATTTGATTCTTGTGCCATTGAATGCAAGATTACAATGTTTCAATGAATTGAAAATTTTTATTCCAAATGGCAATCGCGTTTGTTCTAAACATCTAATCAAAAAACGATTTTTCCAAGATGAATTAAAATTAATACAAGTACACTGTAACACAAGTTTTTTAACTGCAGATGAAATATGTTTATTTCTATATGAAATATCAGACTTAACGTTGCAAACATTCTTAGATAAAATTGAATCATCAGAGCTTAACGAGAAACAATTATTTTCTTTTACAAGTCTCTCTGATAATCAATTGCAAGAGTTGAGTAAATTGTTAGTTTCCATTAGATCATCACATTCTAGGGACGTTACACAAGCTTTGGTAATATTTTTATTCAAACTACGGACTGGATCATCGAATAATTTTATTTCGTCTATTTTAGGAATAGATAACGAAATAAAAGTCCCAGATTTTTGCGAATCGGTAATTAACTCATTTGAAAAAGATATCTTGCCCATATACTTTGGAGTAAAAAGTATCTCAAGGGAAGAATTAATTCGTGATCATACTTCTATTTTTGTGAAAAAACTTTTTAATTTAACGAACGTGCTTGCTTTGGTATTCGATGGGACTTATTTACGTCACCAAAAAAGTAAAAGAAATGACAATCAACGGAAGTCATATTCAGGGCACAAGAAATATCCTTTGGTTAAGCAATTCACTATTTGAACCACAAACGAGTTCGTTGTAGATGTTCCTGGTCCGTTCTTAGCTACGGAAAACGACGCAAGTATTATGAAAAAAGTGATGCAAGATCCGAATGGTGTTAGAATTATCATGAGAAAAGGTGATGTTTGCATTGTGGACAGGGGCTTCAGGGATTTGGTATCTTATTTAGAAAGTCTTGGTTTTAGGGTTCTTATGCTCGCCTTGAATCAAATGAATCTCGTTATGTTACAAAATTGATATGGGTAGTACAGGCCATTCACGGTATTCTCGGAAAAAAAATTTAAACTTCTTCATCAGCATCACATGTTTTCTTAACAATCGCTTTGGAAACCGTTTAAACAGCGATAAAAATGACAATGGATTGCAAGTCATAATTATTGAAAGAATGCTGAAATGTAATCAAGATGAAAATACTTTGGCATCAGAAGTTGAGACAGCCAGATGGTCTAGAAGATCCACTACTACGACTTAACTGACATCAGATGACATAATTGACTTTCCGGAGATGACGAAAAGATGATGAAAGGGATCTTAAAATTTTTTTTTCAGGCACCTATCAAATAGGTCAAGCCGTCTTTTATCTGGCTGAATTAATGGATCATAATCAAAATATCAATTTGGAGTATGTTTAGTTGAAACCAAATATTATCAAAGTATTAGTAATGTCCAGGCACAGAAATAGTAAGGTCTACAAGTGCTACGTTGAATACAAGCCTAATTCAATCGGATATAGCGGTATTTTACGACACGCATGCGAATGGATTACGAACTGATAGGTTCATGCTCACATATCGCAGCAGTTATATACTATCTCAGTAATGCTAGATATCAATCGAAAATTATTACACCAGCAAAAACTCTTTCTGATATGTTTTCCATCATGGATATTGATCCAGTTATAGATGAAGATAGTGATGAAGATTAAGTACAATATTGTAATTAAAACTGATAATGTTAAAGTTCTTGTAAATTTTAATTGATGTGAATTTATCACATTTACATTGACAATATGTAATTATCTTATTATTTCATGAACAAATTTAATACACGTATTTATATTTTCTTATATCTATTATTCTAATTTCTACTATAATTATATACTTACTTAAGGATATTACTTTATTATAATAATTAATAATATCAAAATGATACGAAGTTTTTCTGTACTTGAAGTTGGCTGAATAGGCTCTTTGCAGTTACAGGGAAGTAATACTTGACTTTATGAACTTTTAGGAGTTCAGAAAAATTTCTAGACTATTTTTTGTTGTTCTTGCATACAGGAAAAGGGTCCTAGAGTATTTTTAGGTGTTTTAGTACCTACTGAAGTATCTAGTTTTGGGATTATGTGCTATAAACATGGGAAAAACGCGAAAAATAACGGTTTTTTCAATTTTTGAGCACGTTCCGGTCAAAATATGATAATTTGAATACGTGCGTTCGAAAGTACGGGAAAAAACATATATAAAATGTTTATTTAGACGTTAGCCAAATATGACCTTCATAGCCTTAAAAATCATTGAAAATTTCAATCATTTTTCTGACTCCGATGTTTATCCAAAAAATCTGAAAAAAATCAGGCTATTTTGTAGAAAAATATCTGATATCCATGAATTTTTTCAGAATTTTTGGAGCAAACAGGAGAAATTATTTTACAAAAAACACGTTTTTTACGATTGTGGCACTCTATTGCCAACTAGGTGTCTGAAAATTTAGGTGAGAGAGCTTCCAAATATGCTTTTTCGAATGGCTAATCCCCAATAACGATTCACTCTTAGGCAATTTTAACATTGTTAACCCGCTATAGCATTTAAACGTTATTTAACAACGAGATGTTATTTACGATAAATTGGCTATCAAAATATGAAATAAAAGAAATCGTTTTTTTGAAAATATTTGATGTAATATTAATAATTTGCGGAGCTAGATTGGATCCACCTTTTCTGGATTGGCCGGAAGCCCATCCTTCGTGACTAAATATGCTATATACTCGACGGAAGAGCAACAGAATTTTGACTTTTCTCAATTAATTTCGAGATTAGCAGTCTTTAATCGATTTATTACTACCTCAAGCCATTTAAGCTGATCCTCAAAGGTTTTCAAAACTATGATTACATCATCGAGATAACAGAAGACTTACGGTTCTTATTTTGGTCCAACAATTTGATCCATTATTCGATGAAAAGCTGTTGGGGCATTTGTCAGTCCTTATGGTTATTAGATGTATTGAGACAATCCCCTTCGAGGCACCGTAAATGCTGTATACTGCTTACTATTTGCATCCATAGGAATCTCGTGGTGAGCCTGGCATAAGTCAACTTTCGAGATATATTGCGCATTTCTCAATTTATTTGAAATCATATGAATCGAAGGAATAGGATACACATCTTTATATTTAACCTCATTCAGATCGCGGAAATTTATACACATGCGATACTTTTTATTGCCTCTGGTCACTATAACTAGGCTACTGAATCATGGGCTTTTAGATTTCTTAATGTTTCCTGCTGCAAGCAGGTTGATTCCTCTTCGACAAAGGCTATCTGATTCTTCTTTCTCCGCATGCCCTAATAAGCAGAACTTGGTAGAACACAATATTGAGATGGAGCTGGAGATCTGAATGTTTTCTCCTCCTCGCTTTTGCTTCTTCTATTTTCCAGTCAATTAATTCCTCAAACGATAAAAATTATTTTCGTGAAACCTTCTTGTTTAAATCCGGCAGCAAATTATCGTGAGCTATACCAGCTGTTGTTTTAGAGTGAGAGGCTTGTCCATACTAGCAAAAATTAACCTCAATATGTATGCGATTTCTAGTTTCGACAAAGAAGGTTGGGTTTCGGCCGTATGCTAAAAAAGCTTGCATTTCGCCCGCGCTTGAAGAAAGGGACTACTTCGTTTACGTGCTGGAAAAGGTTGTGTTTCGCCCGCACTCAAAGAAAGATTCTTTACACTCAGAGAAAAATAAAGTAGATGTTACCGGAAACTCCGGTACCCTGTACCGGACTGCTCTGGAATGGAGTATCCAGTAAGGCGCACTTTTTTACCGAACAAAGTCTATTACGGTCAGCCGGAGTATTATCACAGTTATGGATAATGTTTTTTCTTAAGCACAAGAAAACGCGTTTAAAATATAGAATAAATTGCTTATGTTTTGTAATTAAGTAAAAATATTTTTTATGAAATATTGAGTTTTATAACCCTTTTCAGCATAGTGCTGCATGCAATACCTATGCTATCATATTTTTGCATATTTTGAGATTAGAATTCCTTTTTCGCTTATATTTCGAGAACTGCTCTAGCAAAAATGACCAAATTGCTTCCCTAGAAGGAATGGACTTTTCGATATGTATACGTAACTTCTTAAGAATCTCATTTTTTTAGGTTAGAATTCGCTTTTCGCATTTATATCGGAACCTTATGAGGCTAGAGCATAACAATAAAAAATTATACGTTTCCTAAAAGAGGATTGACTTTTAGTTATCTTTTGTTAAACATACTTGCTACAATTGTATTTTTGAGGTTAAGTTTCTTTGTTAGATTTTATCTCATAAACTGCCCTAGTAAAACAATTCAAATTTTTGGTATTTATAAGTAAACTGTTTCTTATTTTTTAAGGTTAGAATTCGTTTTTCGAAACCATTTTAGAATCGATTAAAGCTAGCGCAAAACGGCCAAAATTTTTAGATTTCCTAAAGGAGTATTGATTTTTCGTTATCTATCGATAGACATAGTGTAAAATTTGATCCTTTTTGCTCTTGCATTTCTCGATATATAAGCGAAAAAAGGAACCTAACCTCAAAAAATACAGTTGTAGCAAGTATGTTTATCGAAAGATAACGAAAAGTCAATCCTGTTTTAGGAAACGTAGAATTTTTATCCGTAACGCTGTAGCTTCATCAGGTTCCGATGTAAATGCGAAAAACAAATTCTAACCTCAAAAACTGAGATTCTTAAGAAGTTTACGTATACATACTGAAAACTTGATTCTTTCTAGGAATGAAACCTCTCAAATTGAAGGTCGCATTCTTAATTTTCATTTGTAATTAAGAAACATTGTATATTTTTGTTTGTTACCGAGTTCTAAAGCGTGAAACAGCTTAATAAATGATTAGGTATTTAGCTTAAGTAGGGGTTATCTTGAAAAATTGTGCTCATTGCTCGTCAATATTGGTTTTAAACTTCATTTTCAGGTACCAGAAACTATTTTCGAAAGTTTGAGAAAACCTCTTTCCTGGAGACCGTGGATTTCCCTTGTCAGTATAATAGAATCTTTCTTCGAATGCGGGCGAAACGAAACCTTTACGAGCGCGTGAACGAAGTGGAACCTTTGTTTGAGCGTAGGCGAAACGCAACCTTTTCCAGCGCGTAAACGAATCCGCACCTTTCTTCGAGTGCGGGCGAAACGCAATCTTTCTTCGTGCATAAACGAATCATCACCTTTCTTCGAGCATGGACGAAACGTAACCGGTCGTCGTGCACATATGAATCTACACCTTTTTTGAGCGTGGGCGAAACGCAACCTTCTTCGTCCCAACCGTCAATATCTTCACAGCTATACTCTCGTCTGAAAGCTGCTACAAACTGCGCCCAGGTGCGCGTAGTTTTTTTGGCTTACAGTTGTGGAGAAAATTATCCTGTTCACCGTATTAACAATCGTTATGCATGTATTTGCCACTGCCGTGATTATACTTTGAGTGTACTCATTCTATTATGTACATTTAAGAGATGGTCCTGCTTTAGAACGTCAAAAAATCGATTTTTTTCGCTAAATCTATCTCAAATATATCCAAGAATATACTCCCGAAGTTTAAGAGGCCAATTCTAAGTATTTCCGAAAATATATAAGCCGAAGCGGTGCGGCGTTTCAAAATTGCACTCTTAAGAGGAGGCCGGAGCTACCCCCCTCCTCAATAGTTTGTAGTTCCAAGTTCACAGAAAAACTATAAGTCAAATAAGCCTCATATTGCACAGAATGGTTCATCGTACCAAGCACTATGGTGCTCAGCTCCTGGTATTAATCAAAATGATAAATAAAAAAAGTTACATGCCGAAATAGTCATGTTCAAGAATTTGAGGTTAATTTTCAATGCGTGAATGTGGGTTACTAGTTCCAGCTTTGTGCAAAAACGACTAATCGTATCCACTTGAAATTGCACAGGGTTATTTATTACATTGAGAACTATGGTGCTCAGGTCCAAGTTTTCATTTTTATAATCAATAGAAAAAGATATCATTAAATCAAAAAACACGTTTTTAGCTCCGACCTCCCCTTAACCCTCTCTCTTCTATTCCGAATTTCTTACCTTGAAAGGTTTAAAGATTTTCTGCAAAGCAAGAAGCAGGTGGCTGTTAGGGACTTGCGCATGAGAATGAGAAAGTTAGGAATGGTTAAATTGTTGGTTATTGTGTGTTCTTTTATAAGAGGTAGTTATTTTTTATGCATATACATAAGAAGTAATATTGGCCTAATTACAAGTTAATTTCATTAATTTATTGACTCGATAGAGTATAATAATAGCTGTTTTATGAGTTTTTTTGTCATAAAATGGAATTTACAAGGAAATCACTTCCTGCACCATTCTGAGAGTATATCAGCTATACTTCAGGACATATAACTCTACTTTAAGATGTAACAACACTCTGGCGGCCGTAAAAAAGGTCGAATTTGGACAATTTATTTTGGGAGTGTGGGAAAAGTAATAGTATTTCTTTTTAGAAGGTTTATTTAAAATTTATTGAAATATGAAAAAAATATTTTTTATTACTATTTTAATGCAAAACTGCGGCGATGCAGCTATCTCCAAAAACAGGTTTTTGGAAAGGTGCTCTGCGAGCGAACTATTTTATCGGAAACTATGAGAGCTGGAACAAAAAAACGAAAATTTTTTGAAACTATGTTCTATTATTTAGGGAAGTACATAGGATTTTTATTTTATATTAATTTTTGTAGAAATGATGCACTTTCGGACAAAACGTATAAATTTTTGGCCAAAAAGAGCAATAAATTGTTTATAAAAAAGGCAATTTACATCAAATCCAAAAACGGCTATGTACTTCTTTAGAGAATCTACTTGTGAAGCTAATGTAAAAATGACAAGTCGATCCATCGAGCGATCCATGCAATGATGTTAAAGCAATGTGTTCGCCCTGTTTGAAAAAAGCCGTTTAGAGAAAATCGCGTTTAAAGTTTTAGGAGCACTTAAATCCTTAACAGAGGCGCTGCGGCAAAATCGAGAATTGAACATTTTAAACATTTTATTTCTATATAAAACCAACTGGATATTGTTTTTATAAGCCTAAAGTATTGTTTAAACCAAAAAAAATCAATTTTTTGAAAATTCTAGAGTGGTGTTACCCCTTAAGCACTATTAACTTAACATTAGCTGTGATTGAACCCTTCGAAAAGCTGATTTTAAGACTTAAAATAGCAACAATGATCTTCAAACTTTTTCTAATGATTTTGAAATAATTTTTTTCTGAAAATTAAGAAAATTTATAAGAAAAAATGTATAATGACTACTTTTCTAAATTGCATCGTTTTGGAGTTATTTAGGCTTGAAAATGGGCAAAAATGCTAAAAAGACTCATTTTTACCATACGTATGGTGCCACAGCTCTTATTGTAGGGCTCCAAACAATCTAAAAAAATTCAGAAACACTCATGGGGTCCTTAGAAAGACATTACCTTTTTATGGATAATGTTTACTTTTACAGATATTTTGAGACATTATAAAGTAAAATCCATCATATAGTTTGGTCAGGACCTTGCGAGTGGCCAGAATATGTTGCTGAAGTAATATTAGCAAGTTATCATGAAATTTTTTAATTTTTCATGTTAAAATTGTTATAAATTATAGTAAAATATATGATATACAGGATGTTAACGAACAGATTGTCACTTTCGACGAATTCGGATAGAGCGAAAAATTCTAAGTAAAAAATCATTAAGAAACTTTTCGATCTAATCAGTAATTACAGAGTAATAATCAATTGAAAATCAGTCGATCGCGTTAATCACCGTAGAGCTACAGCCACTCTGTAGTTCTCGTGCTCCGCTTGCAACTATAGCTCTATGCTCATTGGTGCGATCGACTGATTTTCGATCGATTATTACTCAGTAATTACTGATCGGTTTAAGTTTCTTAATGATTTTTTGCTTACAATTTTTCGCTCTACCCGATTCCGTCGAAAGTAATAATCTGTTCGTTAACGCCCTATATATTATATTAAATGTAATTAATGCATTGGTTTTTTTTATTTCAGGTGAATATAGGAACATACAACTTATAGGGATAAATAACCTCTTAATAAAATTTATTTTTACTCATTTAATTAGTTATTAAATAAATGATCTGGTTTATAATTCAATTACTATTCCGATTCCGATAATTATTTAGCGTATTTAATCAAGTAAGATGGTAACAAGAGCCAACTTTCAATTATAATATAAACAAATTTATTGATCTCGCGCAAGAGAAGTAACACCTAAGCTATCTCACTTTTTTTCCTCGAGTATACTGTGTTGAGGATAAATGGAAGGCAAAGTTGAACACAACAGATCAAAATGAAGAGAAAAAAAAATTTCTTCGAGTTATAGAAAAAAATTGTATTATAATTCAATTAATTAAATAATTTTTTAACATTTTAATTATTTATCTCAAATACTTAAAATTCATAAATACTTGAAAAATTCTATATTCAAATCGTGTGTCTAAATTAACCCAACTGAATAAGCGTAATACAGTTTAATTTCAACACACTCACAATATCGACAATATTATTCTCCTGAACATACTATTTAAATCTGGGAGATAGAAACGAAACTCGAGATCGAAACGTAGACATAATATAATATAATCGACGAATTCTAAAATATTAAGTCGAACTTTCGAGGAACTCGATTACATTAGCAGACTTATTTTACAATAAGGTGTTAGAGTGTAATATGTCAAACTCCAATAAAGTTCTCTTTTCTTGTTACATTAATTCGTTAAATTTTTTGCGAAAAATTCTGAATGTAGAAAAAAAAATACTTAAAACCAATTAACACCGCAATATTAGCACCACAGGTTGAAAGGCGCTATTTGTGACAATGAGTTTTGTTGCGCTTGTCGAGTTCATGCACGCATTCATGGTTTACCTTTTTCTCGAGATTTTTGAATTTTTCCTGGCTTTAAAGACTTGCCTCTAGGGTGCAGTGCCCAAGCATCTGCTAATGCTTTCCAGGAGGAGTCAAACAAAATATATATATATATATACATGCGTGAAATAAATAATTAATCTTAAGTAAATAAAAGGAAATAATGTTTTCACAAACTACAAAAATGAGCCTGTATGGCTTATATAAATTGTATATATCAAGTCCTCGAGCTTACTTGCAAATTTGCCCTCGAGATGACAACGCCGTGTTTAATATGGCTACTTGTGTAAGTTAATTTTAAATCAGTCATTAGCTATCAATAATCGTGACGGCTGGTTCACGCAAACGCGAATTAAATTATTGGATGTCGCGCTCGATACCGCATCAATACTGTAGAGCGGTACACAGGTACATTAACTGCCTATGTATGTATATATGTCAAGTTCAGAATATACCTCTCGTTTTGGCAAACTCTACTCTCGTGTATGCTGACTTATCCTCAGCTTGTAACGAGGTTTTAAAATACCACATTAGAAAAGGCTGATAGTGGAGATACGATAGATAAACCGGACTATAAAAGAAGGTGCGTGACACAGAAACCTGCCTCTTAGTGGTAGTGGTGGTGAACAGAGTATCTCCTTGAGCAGAGTATCTCATTGAATTGTAAGAGAAAGACACAGAAGAAGAAGCATAAAAATCACGGAAAAAGTGATAAGGCAAAAAGGAAGAAACAGACTGGAAAAATAACTAAATAAATTTTAAGTAAGGGCTTTAGTGCAGATTGGATAATCGCATCAAAATGCAGCTGAAGATTTTTACATAAAGACAACGTGATACAGAATAATTGTCTGACTATTAATGATCACGGATTAGACTAGTGCGAAGAAGATATCAGCGTAAAGAAGCTAAACAAGAACTTGAAGGAAATTTGCTAAAGAGCCGGCAGAATATGCTTACGTGGTGAAGAAAAAGGGCTTTACTTGGCTAGATACCGATACTGCAATGAACTCGTGCCTAATTTGCATGAAATCTTATTGGGTTAATGACGCTCGAAGCTATTGTCTGTAACAGTATCCGAACGTATCGCAATGCTACGACGCATTGGTCTGCGCTTTGGCTGCTTGAGATAAGGTCATCACCTACAAACCTGCCCTCGAGATCGGAGCTGTCGCAAATGTGGTTCAGATCGTCATATTCTGATCCATGCGGATAAGTATAAAAGAAGATCAGTCACTCAACATTTCTAGTATAAGACTAGGAAGAAGCGCCACGTTGTTTCACTGGAAAGCTCGAATTCACCCGGCCCGTCGCAATCAAGATCAGGAGATTGACCAGAGCTACTGACTGCTGCATATCTTGCAGTGGAAGGTCCTAAAGGATATTTATTTTACAACAGTCTAGTTCAAAGAGTAGATTTAACTGATCAGATTTGCATCAATATCCAGCACATGGGAGATCGTCAGATAGAATCGGCGACCAAATCGACTTGGTTCCGAATAATTCCACGGACTTCGTTCGACAGCATCATCGAGATTTGCGCTCTGGTCGTTTGCCGCCTTCACATCAAAACCTCACTTGAGAACCTTCCCGATGCTAGACGGAGTCACGTGAGGAAGCTTCTTCTCGCTGACCCTGACTTTACTACATCGCAGGAAGTCGATTTGATACTTGGAACCGAAGGCTTGGATCATCGGGGGACGAGTCATGCCCAAGGTGTTTATTCTTCGCTTCACCCGATGTAATATTGTATTATATATTGTATAATTCAACTCATGGGTATCTTACTTTTTGAGAGATACACTCCAGGCCAGCTATTCTCTTGATCCGGGTTGGATTATGTCGGTCTCTTCCAGATCAAGACGTCCAAGAGCAGCGACATACGGTCTTTAAGGGGTTATATCGCCATCTTTGCGTGACTGATTACCAGGTGGGATGCACTTGGATAACTGTGGAACGAAAATACTACCACGTTTCTTGCTGAGTCAAGGTTGTAGAACATGTTCCGAGAAGCTCGCCTGGACTATCCACGCATGAGCGAAGTTAGCTCTTGCTGGCTGGCGAAAATACTGGATGGAAATTCATCCCCCGCAGCTCCCTACTTTGGCTGTGAAAACCACAAAGTTCCACTTCAATCGTGCCGTGAACATAGTTTAAAATTACTTAAAATCTTATAAATTAAAATTTGCTTAACACGCTTTGGTTATGATATAGTAAAAAATAGGGACATTTTTCATATATGTACTATTTTCACTATTTAAAGTGAAATACATCAGCTTTGAATAAATTAAATTTAAAATTTTTACAACTTTTGAAGTGCAAATACTTATGCCACGTCTTATCGGTATTAAAACCTTCCGAGAGATTTTTTAAATCTTGTAACGTGGCAAATCACGTGCGTCGGAATTCCGGCAAGTCTTGGCGAGAATAAAAGAAAAAAAGGAAAAGAACCAAATTTTACACATTAATCTCCCGGCATCGTTTTACTGAATATTATTATGGAAAATAACGGAAAAATCCTGATCCCGACCCTCGCGACTCCCGAGACGCGCTACTGAAATTTAAGCCACCGAATTCGAGAGAATTTTTATTTACGGGCGCCAGACGGTGATGTCTATTGCTGGCTCGGTGGCGCCGCTCTTTCTCCTCGGCTGCTCCGTTGACACCCTCTCCAGAGGGGATACCGTTGAGGAAGACGCCTCGGGATAGGCGCTCCCGGCGTCGAATTTTCTGAAAGGCGCGAAAATCCTGCGTGCTCGTGGCACGGCGCAACTACTCGGCGCAAACAAACACAAGATAAGGAAAAACACACATAAATAAATTACCAGAGGCATGGCAAGATAAAATAGAAGCACACGAGAATTTATTGAATGCTAATTCTCCTCCCTACCACGCCACAGGCGCTTCGCAATCACAATTAAACGACGACCGATGCAACACATTATGCTGCTCGCAACTCGCTACTGCTCGCCTCTATACGCTCAGCTCAATGCGGTGATCCACGCGAATTCTCAGTCGCCCACGTCAATCTTCGACTGCAACAAAATAGCTCGCTGCTCCACTAACCCGTCCGATCTGCCAACATGGCCGCCGCCGCTTACTCTCCGATCCCGAAATTCTCCCGCGCCACGATTATACTCGCCACCGCTCCCGACTGCTCGCGCTTCACGGTAACAATATCACACTACTACCCCTGGCATTACTCGCGACCCACAATCTTATTGTTCGGCACAAATATCCCAACGCACTCATGACAAAGATCTCTGCTAACACCTCGCATGGTGTCGTGCTGGTGCCGCTCGCTGGCATCATCGTCTCCATCGTTTCGTGGGTGGCGATTGCAGGCCGGCCCAGTGCCTGCCTGCTCGGTCGTTGTTGCCTCCTGGTTCGTCTCGTGCTATGCGTCGGTGCAGGCGCTCTCCTCGAAACAAACGCGAATCCCCCCTCGTTAATTATTTATTTATAATTTTAACCCCTCGTGGTAGTGATGGCGAGCATCGTCGTCGTGGACTCGTTGCCCTGGTAGTGCGGATATAACCTAGAAACGGCGACGGGGGAAAATAACAACGCGGAGTGCATGATTCCGGTGTTTTTGTTTTATTTATTTCTTGTGGGGCCTAAATCAGCCTCACAATCTAAACATCAAGTTAAAGATAAGCCAGATATGCCGAATCTGATCCTGACAATGGTATTTCAAAGACAAAACTTAAAACTATACGAAATACTATATCTTGAATTTTTTCCAGCACCCTTACATAAAATACATAATTTCGAGACTGCCAGATAAAAAATGTTTATTTGGGTTATTATGTTATTATAATAATTTTTTTGTATTTTTCTACTTTTTATTTAATAATGTAAATATAAATTTCATTATGTACAGGATGTTCGAGTGTCATGCTTCTTAACAGATCTTGAGAAGGGTAAGAGGAACGCCGGACTTATTCTATCTAAGATGCCTCACATTCTGCCTCATTCTGAAAGAGTATTATTATTTCGAAAATATGTAGCTGAAGAAAAAGCTTATCTCGGCTTAACTGAAAGTGCCTACAGTAGCCCACCATCAACGTTAATAGCTATTCACAGGTAGAAAATAATTTTTAATTGTTAAAGTGATTTAGTATACAGAGTGACACAGCCCCAACGCACCACTTTGCGAATCAGTTTATTCGGAACCGGATAGAAAAATAAAAGTGCAGCAGGTCTCATTCGATGTTAAGTTGTAAGTAGAATTTAATGGTATAGCCAGAATTAATGTAAAATTTTTGGTTCTAAAGATAAAAATTATTTTCCGAAATAAATGTTTTTAGCGAATATTACTGTCATATTCTTGTAGACGGGATAAAAATAATTCGAAATAATTGTTTTTGGTTATCGATAATATTTTTATCCTTTCGTAATAAATATTAGAAATATTCATTATTCATCGTCGTTGCCGAAATTACGGGTCTAAGATGACTGTTCCAGTTGGGTTCGTCGTCGTCACGTTACCGAGCGGCGAGCAGAGTGCGACAACTTCACTCCGGTCTCCGATAATCTCGAAAAACAAGGTTTTTAAGGTTACGGAGAACACCGACTATACGGAGTTTTGTCATTTTGATGATATTGCCAATTGAGATGGAGGGTAATAGATGGCGTTAGATGTATATTTCCAGCGTTGCATTATTATTTTCAATGGCAAGAACATAATATAAAATAATTCAGTTAAATTTATATTATAACTAAACGAAAAGTTTTACTAATTTTAATAGTAAAACTGCTGTAGGTTTTTTCCTATTATCAAAAGAGGCAGATACTAGATGAACTATTTCTTGAGCGCGCTTACTTACAGCTAATAATGATTTTTATCTGTCAGTAAAATAATTATTAGAAGCTCGTGAGAAGCAAGTAGAGTACGAACCGACATATTTATTTTTTTTAAAGTGTAAAATTAAATTGCTCAATTTTAGCCTTTGAACAAATTTAACTTTGTAATAACATTCGTTCTTTTCGTTACTATTTTTCATAGAATGATTTTTTTATGGAATATTTGTTTTTATTGTCGTATATCTGATTTTATAAGACAATTTTCCAAAATTTCGTATTCATCGTATTGGTTTGAGTACTTAATTTATAGTTTACCTGGTCAAAAAGGATTCTGCTGCATATTTTGAAAATTTAACTCAGATTTTCCGAGCAAAGCATAAGCCAAGATCTACTCTTTTATGAAGGTTATAGAATATAGAATATTTAAACTAGCAGTGCTGGTGCTTGACATTGCAATTTGCGAAGCATGTACGTCTAATTATTAATTAATTATTATTATTATTATCATTATTATTATTCGTGCATAGGGTGGCCGATGATATTGTTCAGTTAATTCTCTCCATAGTTTTTTTGTGTCTAAGTGGGGAATGCCGCCGTACACGAGAATGTACAGATATAAATTTAAAACTATTAAAATTATCATAATCAAAGTATCCATGTCTCATCCTGCAGAGTTTATATTTGAGACTAAGTTCCTGCCCTGGTAACACAGACTGCCATAGACCATGCTGTCGGCAGAATTGCACGCAGTGCTTGCAGCAAAATTGCACCAGTCAAGTTAACGCAAGCGCACGTGCGTCAGTATTGCAGCAGCATTGCACATGTGTCTGCCGCAGATTTAAGGTAACACCCTCGTGCACTCGCGATTGCACCAGAAGACGGTTGCGGAAAAAGACTTAAGTCTGCCGCAGTAGAAGTGCGTCAAAATTGCGCACGCATCTGCCGAAAATTTCAGTTCTCCAGTGTGCACTCGCGATTGCACCAGAATTGCACAAAATATGCGCACACAAATACTTAGAAAGTATGCATAGAAGTACGGACAAAGGTATGGCAGAAAGTATGCCTAGAAGTATGGAAAGAAGTATGGTAGAAAATATGCCTAGAATTGTGTCGAATAGAACAGATTTAAGTCGTGGAGTTGGTATCAATCAAAATTATCATTAACGTATTCATGTGTGTAGTTGCAAAGTTTATTTTAGAGCGTGTGTGCTTGGGGTCGCTGAACATTGCGTCCAATAATTCGCTCTATAGTTCTTTGGGATGGAATTCGGTATGACTCGACGACTAGGTGGATAGGGTCGCTGAACATTGCATCCAGGTAATTCGCTCCATAGTTTTTTTTTTGTGTAGGTAGGGAATTCTGTCGCACTCGACGTATACGTACACAGGTACGAATGTTAGTACAAAGTTAAATTTCCTCAGCGGCTAAAATTGAGCCATTTAATTTTACACTTTTGAAAAAATAATTATGTCGGCTCATACTCTACTTGGTTCTCTCGAACTTCTAATAATCATTTTTACTGAAAGATAAAAATCATTATTAGCTGTAAGTAAGCAAGCTTAAAAAATAGTTCATCTGTATCTGCCTCTTTTGAGAATAGGAAAAAACCTACGGCAGTTTTACTATTAAAATCTTATACTAACATAATAAAGAGACAGCGTTTGTTTGTACATGTCACAAAATCTCAAAAAACTACTTAACCGATTACAACAAAATTTTGATAAGATATATTTTTGGCATCGTGGAGTAACATAGGCTAGGTTTTGTATTAAAATATATCATAAATTATTAAAAAAATAAATCGTGGACTACTTTGCATACACGTAGCGTAGTAATATAGGGGAACAACAGCATGCCGATGTTGGCCGGCGGAGTACTCGCGCAGTCGCGCGGCCGTGTAGGAAAGCAGAGTCGCGCGTCTGCCACCAGGCGGCGACGCACAGCTGGTAGCGAACACGTACCTAAACAATTGTCGCCGAGGGTATAAGTAGGAGCGTGAAACCCAGTATAGAGCTCGGGGACTATAACCTTAAGGTTGGTTACCCAAACGGGGAGGGGTTGGGTTTTTAGCCGGTACAAATCCGGCACTGCCCATTCTATCTTAGGCGTCTTTTCGAAGATCTTCCCCCCGAAGAAAAAAAAACGGTATGGAGCAAACCGTTTTTGAGTAAAATTTTGTGTACTCGATATATTGAATCTTCCTTATCGAATTTTCTTACTGACGGTTTCATTTTTGTAAATAATAGGAGCTCTTATTATTCTATTAAGAAATCTTAATCCCCTTAATTTATGGAATAGTAACCAGGTTACAAATCAAAATTATGCGAAATAATATTATAGAAACTACTATTCTCGCAGGCCCTCCAAAGGGTGAAGTAGCACTAATTCCTCGCACATCGATGATCCAAACAGAGTTACCCTTCCAATTCAAAAGACTACAATTTGGCTACAGTAACTTAGCGGCCAACATTAATTAATCGCGATAAAAAAATACCGAAACACTGCATTTTGTTAGTAGCGCTTGCAAAACTATTTAGTTTGTCCGCGCAGTTTTTCGTTTTTTCAGAAAAAAATCGAACAGTGTAGCTATTCAATTTCGCAGTAAAGTGGCTTGCGTTTACGCTAGAGATGGTTTAAAGCTACATAAATATGATGAAACGCGTGCAAAATTTTTGCGGTTCATGTATATATAGTTGGTTTTGGCATTTATTATATAACTATTAGCAATAAAGAAATAATTTCGTTAACAGAGTATGAGCACTATGATGCATAAGCGAATGTGTGCGCCTGCGCAAGAGATCTAGGGATTTTTTTTTATTTATACAACTTACATTTAAAAACAGTTGCTACTACTAAATAATAAAATAAAGAAACAAAACAATTTAAAATATTTTCTAATGATTATTTCTTTAGTATACAGGCGGGCGCCGCAGGCGAACAACATTGGGTCGGATGGTAAGAGGGTTTTGTTTATCATTATTGCTAATAATTATAATAAGTGTTAAAACCAAGTACATATACGTGAAGCGCAGAAATTATGCAAACGTTTCATCATATTTATGTATCTTTAAACCATCTCTAGCGTCAACGCCAGCCACTTTACTGCGAAACTAAATAGCAACAACTTTTTATTTTTTTATGAAAAAACTATTACAATTAACAAGTCACAGGGTCAAACGCTTAAATACGTAGGAATTGATTTACGATCAGATTTTTTTTCCCATGGTCAATTATATGTGGGACTTTCAAGGACTGGTAACTCTAAAAATCAACTTATTTTATTACCAGAAAATAAAAAGGTAACAAATAATGTCATATACTCAGAAATT
>UELU01131718.1:0-10729 GCA_900490025.1 Megastigmus dorsalis
ACCATTAACATTTCGATCCTGACGCAAGATGCTAAACCCGAACCCATCGACCTGAATGAGTCGATCATCGACGACTGGGCCAAGCCACGACTCGGCGACCCCAAACAGATGGTAAGACGAATTATCGCTAAGAAATTGACGGATTTGGCCAATGTGAGCTCTAAGAGAGTTCACATTGACAAAATCCGCTCTCAGTCCACTGTCCTTCACCACACCAGCAATCTCTCGCTGCAGTCATGCGGTAGCCGCAGGAGCGCAACCAGTATTAGGTTGGCCGTTCTCCACCTCAGTATGACTCTGAGAAACAGAGCACCCATTCCCTCTACAATACGCGTCAGCAACAGCCCGCAGATCCGCAGCGGAGGTAAAAATGTGTGCGCGCTCACCGCCCCTCCTCTTGACCAAAAATCTGCCACCACTATGCCAGACATATTTAAAACCAAGTCTCAAAGCCAATTGCTTTAAGCTCAAAAACTCGCGGTAAACTTCAGGCAGTAATAGTTCATTACTATATATTCTACGGTCTGGCAAGTGGCTGGCAGATTCCAAGCCATGAGGAGAAGACCTAACATCTTTAGTGGTCAAATAATTATTTGAAAATGCGCGCCTAGCGCGGAGGATTTCATGGACTCGTTTTTTTGCTGGTGAGGCGAACCACGCAGGACGGTGGTCGCCTCGGCCTCGATACCGTGCCACTCCCAGGCTCCTCAGCCCGCTCACCCCTCGCACCCTGAGGCTGCAAGATACGGGTACCAACGACTTCCTCACAGTGCTGAGCACCGCGAACGCAACATCATTTGAAACATTAATATCGGAGGCATCAGTAGTAATACCATTTACTAGAAGTTCGCAGCACTCATCACCGCCCTCAGTCCGCACGCAACAGCTCCCAGAGGTCGAGCGGTGAGAAGGCGCAGATCTTATTCCAGAGCCTAGAGAGACAAAAACCTGCGATTCGTTGTCCAAATTGTCATTATCATTATTAACATTAATAACAGATTCATTATTATAAGAGAGAGAGAGAGAGAGAGAGAGAAATGGATTGAAAGTTTATTTAGAATACGGGGTACAACCGCATACAGCCCTGAATATAGATACATAGTATTAAAATTGTAAACAATATAAAATAAAATAAATAACTAGTAAAGAATTGATAGTACAAAATAAGCTCTCTTAGAAAAACAGAATAAAGATTTGGTAAACTTATAATAGTAACTGACTAAAAGATGTACTTAAATTACAAAAAATGTAAAAATACGCAAGTTTACAAATTCCAAACTTATACTCTATTTCAAACAGTATCGTGCGGAAGTGGATTTAATTCCAGATTTAAGGGGGGAAAACTCATTTAGAAACGAAAAAATGAGGGGTTTTTTAGGAATTTTTTTTGAGGAGACAAAAATATTTATTATTTCCTGAATTTTAATAACATTTTTACACACTATTAAAGAACCTTAAATGATTATTTATTTAAAAAAAAAAACAACTAAAATTGCGGTGCTATGCGGTGCCGTAGTTCGCAACGTGACGAGCGACTTTGCATTTGGCGTGATTTCTCCAATTTTTTTGGGTAATGTGAAACAAAAAATAGAAACAGTTTTCAATTGGTAGTATAATTTCGCACTTTGCTTACCTACAAATGCATAAAAAATTACAAAATTGTAAATTCGACATCTTTTTTAAAAAAAGTACAATTTTTCACCGTTTTTTTTGTTATATTTTTGTTTAAAAAATTACTTTTTTAACGAGAAAAGTTTAAATCTTTAGGTATAAATAGAAAACAATACTATAAAGTAACTTCGTATAAAGTTTAAGCAAGTTCTGTCGTTTAGTTTTTAAATGAGAAGTTACGCCAATTCAAAAATGTAGTTTTTAGTTTTTACACATGAAAACTACTGATTTTAGTGACTTACCAATTAATCTGCGATCCCTGGCTCATACAATATTCCTTCAGCTTCATCAAATAATGCATTTTCTTGAAGAACTTGTTGCTTTCGGGCTAGTCAAGCTTCTTTTAACTCATTTACGCTGTGCCGGTTCTGCCGAGCTATCCGGTCACGGTCCGTATTTTCAGCAAATATTCTGCATTGAGTCCCAATACGAATGTCCAAATTATCCATGATCTTTAGAATGGAACTGTATCCCTCATTGAATTCACCCGCAGCAATAAAAGCATCAATTTCAACAATTTTAAACCCAGAATGCAGATGTTTTGGAGTCATTAGCCAAACGATCGAATTAAAACTTTCATTAGCATTCTGGGTGTTGGCCACCTAAACATCTTGTAAGTAAATCGTCTCTTGATAAATCTTCGTAAATTGGAAGAAGATGTTCTTTTAAAGTTGGATGAAGTGGTGGAAAAAGATTTGCAAGTGACGGATCTTGTCCTCGAGCAATAGCCTTTTGCGACTTGCACCAGCTATCGGCTCTAAAAGGACAACTGTCGTGATCTGGATTTTCTTTTGGCGAAAAAACATGTTTAAATGTTGCCATTATATCATTTTTCATGTCTTCGACACTGTGTTTATTTCTGCGGATTGCTGAGCCGTAGTATGACGTAAGCTTTTTTCTAATTTTGTCGGTTAATTTTCTTCGGCCACCAAGCTTTTTTTTCTTTTTTGATGTTGCGGAGTCTAGAGCACATTCGCTTTTCTACATGGCCGACACACTCACTTTTTACAACTGTAAATTCATCAACATACGGGATTAAATCTAAAATCGCCTTAAAAGTTTTTGCATCACCGTCTCCTATATAATTTACATATTTAACTCCATGTTTCTCTACAGATCTCGAAAACATTTCTTTTACGGCATCCACTTCCATTTTGCCCGCAGAACCTTCATGGTTTTTTGCGCACTCTTCCTCGTGTTCCTCGTACCATTCACGATATTCATCAGTGTGAGTCTTGTTTTTCCAGAAAGTGCACCCTTGGCAATAGCTACTTTTCACTACTAAATCAATCACTTTACCAGAGTAATATCCTATGAGTGTCGTAACTCTGTACAATGACTTGAAACCACGGTTTTTCCAAGATCCATCACCCGAAACTTTAAAATTTAGAAGCGGTCTTTCATGATCTGCATTTTTTCTTTTTCCTTCTTCGACTGCTTTTTTACAAATAAAATCGAACATTACGTTTGCAGCAGAATGAATATGCTCAACGATTTTAGTGTAACTGCTATTACTCAAACCACTACAAATGTCCATAAGATTGCAGAACACATTTATTTCACTTCTACCGATGCCCAACAATCTCATAACAAGAACTATTCGACAATTTATTTCGTAACCAGTATGAATAAATGGACTTGAATTCACTTCTCTACGACCGCACTGACACGTTACGATAATTTTAAATCCGAGGCCTCAATGACCGCCATCATTAAATGTCACTGCTTGTAAACAATTTCGACAAAGTAACATTTCAGACAAAGCTAGAAAAACGGTTGCGAATTCAATAATTCGGTATGCATGCATCGGATTAGTGCGAATATCTTCGATGTCGGCAGAGAGAAGTTTTTTTTGCACTCGCACTGGTTTCTGGGCTCTCCTCGTCCGCAGCCGTAAATTGGTTGCCTTGAAAAAGTTTTTTTCGAGGATTTGATGCTCGGGAAGTACTCATTTTCTCTTTTTTTTTGGATAACTTGACATTTTGGCTCCCAAAATTCAACTGTATACACCGAACGTTCGATCGAGACTGACTGAGCAGCTGACATAGAGTTTATTTAATAAAATTTGGTCTACTTTTATATAGCTGCTCTGTAAAGGTCTTTTCACATAAAACGCGCTGCGAAACATCCGCTCCAATACTATTAAAGGTAGGACCGGCGTACACAAAAGGTATTATGAAAGAGGCATTGACCTGCCTTTAGCGCTCCGTATACCTGCGGCGCACGGGCGATGCGCTCTAAAATGAATCACGTTCACAGGCTGTAGCTCTCATAGGACTTTGAATTTCACTTTGAAACTTTTGCACGATATTCTTGAAGAGATAAACTAATTTTTTATGTAAAAAAAAATTGATTTTTTGAAAATTGTAAAGGAGTTTAAATCCCCCCCTTAAATCCTGCAAAACTCTTTGACTCCACTGCGAGACTTCATCCAAGATTAGTTTAACGTGTACTAAAGATTTAAATCGCTGAAGAAGATTAAGATCAAATGGTATTTGATGTTCCACAGAGTGTTAATGAACTTGGACGCAGTGATAACAAAAGATTTCTTAAGCATCATAGTGCGGGGTACAACATAAACGAACGGCTCAGAAGTAAAGAGAGGTGAAAAGCGACGCTGAGAAATATCCGTCCGGAAAGTAAAGAAGTCAAACAGATATGCTGGTTCACCTGATGACAGAACTGTGAAAGCTAGTGCAGCTAATAATGGCAGACGTCAGTTTTCCACTGTGAGCCACTCCAACGAGAGGCGATAAGATGTAACAAGGGTTTGCTATCGAATCTAGCGATGAACAAAGCGCATGCAGGTATTAAGGAGCCGGTGAAGTTTAACCCATTAAAGTCCACGTGGACACTTTTTTCACCAGTTTTTCAGAGCTCTCTAGATGAGCTAAATTTGGGCCTAAAAAATATTTGAACACGTGAAATTTATAGATTTTTCATCCACCTTTCGAATGGGGACATTTAAAGTATAAAAAAATAATTTTTTATTACTCAAAAATAAAGTTTAAGTGTTAAAAACACCGAAAAAAAATTTTTTTTTTTGATTAGATTTTTTACCAACTTTTCGTTATGCAATCACATTGAAACCAATTTAGATGGTGGAGGGAATGTCTGAACTTTGAGAAATGTGTTCGGAAAGTTAATTTTATTACCTACATGATTCAAAATGGCGTCCAAAAAGAAAATTGTTACTAAATATCTTTAGGAAGATTTAACTAATAAACTATCAACTTTTTGAAAAAAATTCTTAGAACAAAAAGTGCCTAGGATTCATCAAAGAATACAATAAATTTTTTTTTAGACGAGAATCCGAGATCGCATAATTTGCTCAACAGCCTCGAAGAAGATATGATATCAAAAGCTTTAATGAAATCAAAAAGTAACAATAAGGTTACTCCGTAATTTTGGAGTGTGCAATCTTTTTGAGTACCTTAGAGAGAAGCACAGTAGGGTAATAGGACAAAAATCCAAGGTTGATGAAGGTGTTGCAATTTTTTTTAAGGCAACGAATTGCGTTCTTTTTCAAGCACTCGGAAAGACTCCCTGAGCAAAGGAGTTGAATAAACGACCTATATAATTCCCTAATACTGGCAGAGACTTAGCTACTACACTTGGTGGTATGTCGTCCACATCCATCGCCTGTGATAAAACTTGGGAAATGGCGAGAACCACATTAGTAAAATTAATTGGCTTGAAGGAAAACCCATCTTCAGACGCAGAAAAAATAATGTTTGTTACATCCTTAATATCTTCATTGGGTGCGATATACCTGCAAAGTGCGAGTTAAGCTTATCCGGGGTGAAACCATAAAAGTACCACTTTCCCGCCCGGGGCGGGTTTGAGACAGTGGTAATTTCGGCCTCGCTAGGCAAAAAAATAGTATACACACCATGGGAAGTAAACAAGAATGCCTCAGATCGCGACCGTTCTTACTTTTCCTCCCTGGATGTGTAATGTACTATTACAAGCGAATTTATTTTATCTTTTAATAAAGTATTTTAATGCAGCAACATTAGCCGATCACTGTGCAGTCCCGCCAGCTGGGTTGACTGCACATCTAATTTTTGCTCAAGAGATTAGACTTGAGCAATAAGTTTAGGAACCAGCTCATCCGCTGCTGGTACGGTATTTGGTTTATTTGTAATTTTACCTAGCTTTCGTTCTATCCGAAATTCGAAATCGGCCAATGTCCGCCGAAGCAAATCAAACTGCAGTCCCAGAATTTTCGATGACACGCAAGTATTAGCGGTGCAACTTGTAGGTAAATCCGAATCAGTCGGAATCTTCGCCGGTGTTGAGGTATATAGTACAGAAGGCGCCTGCACACCGGCAACCGACTGCACACTATCCACAGATATTTTAGTCGCCTGCACGCCGGCAACCCGCTATTACTTGCCAGTGTACTCCCAGGATGCAGACTAGAACTAATACCGCTGTCGGGGCAGATAGGTCTTTGGATGGGAGCGACGTCTCGTTTCACGCATGCACTGCAAATCTAAATGTGTAAAACTAAACAGCTTATGCGTGTTATTGTACACATTTATATGTGTAATAATATTTTAGTGTGTTAAAATAATACGTATACACGTATTATTCGTGTTTAAAATTGAATATATTTAAACAGTGTAATGCAACGCAGAAAGATGTGTTATTCAATAGACAATATCTGTTTACTTACTTAACGCGATACAAACGTATAGTTTAACATGTTTTGTAATATACAAAGATGTGTTATTTAATGCACAAAATCTGTGTACTTATTTAACGCGATACAGTCGTGTACTTTAACACGTTTCGTATCGTACAATTTAAGTAAACAGATTTCGTGCATTGAAATACACATCTTTGTGTATTGTATTACATGGTTTATACGTTTTAAATTTTATATAATGAATCAGTACAGCACAACGCATCTAGACGTGTTATTTTGCTAACTCCATCATATTTAATTAAGCAAATATATATATATATATATATACATAAATTAGCTGATTCGCACCGAGTGGGAGCATAAATAGAGCGACGTTAAATAATAAAAATATATATAATAAGAATAAAACCTGCGCTCTTAATTTTTATTGGAATAATTTTTTTAACTAAATGTATCAGCATCGAAAGTTGATTAATAATAGAGTTTGTACACTGAGAAAAATAGATACTTGATGCAAGCAGAATCCACTTGAATTAAGAAGAAAATAATTTTGTTTGGGCACGTAAATTTTATTTATTTGAGCGGGGGATGCCTCTTGTAGAATTTATCTACTTGCAGTAAGAAGATTTCATTTAACAGCAAGCACGTAATCTTTGTGCTGGCTGTATGTTGGTTTTGAAAGGAAGAGCTTTTTCTGCTAGAAACAAAAAAACTATAATTTAGAAAGAAGAACCCGATTACTAGCTGCAAATAGATTTTATCTTGCCGTACGTGGATATCTCACAATCAAATTATTCCTCTTGCGTGCAGTATCCATTTTTCTCAGTATATATAATATTTTATGGAATATCTAAATTGAAGGTAAAAAAATGTTTTGTGTCAAAATTGACAATTTTATTAATAAAACTCAACATGTTCATGGTTTATTAATGGTACATATTTTCGGCTCATTACATTAAATGATGAAAGAGGATGTGGAAATATTATAGATTTAATATTTTTTATACACAACATATGTTCAGATTCCGGTTTCTTTACATAATAAGCATTTAATTTAGATTCATAATGTATAGTTTTAAGTTGTGAAATCACAATTAATATTATTTCGTTCAAAACAAAAATATCGTTTACTTCTCCAAATGTTGGAACTTCATTACATTTGAGAAGAATAATAGTTTTTTGTTGATATTGAGTTCCGTTAATAACAATTCTGATAGATCTCATCATTCGACACGTCAACCAATCGACTTCGTCAACAATTTCTCGGAATAGACTAGCATATGGCAAATTACAAATTAATACTGGTTTTCCAGGAGCAACAAAATCGCCTTTGTATAAAAAGGTTTTTGCTGGCATATTAGAGTATGAACTTAATCTCGAGCATAAACGTGATTGATGTCTGTAGCATAATGTAAATGCAATATTTTTAAAGTTTCTGACAACAGAAACAAGTCCTTTGAAGTAGGCATGAGCAGCTTCAAATCGAAAACACCATTGCTGTCTTGCAGGTCCAAAAAGTCGTATATATCGCGGTAAATGAAGAAGAAAATGAAATTTGGGCACAATAGAATTAGGATACAAATTATTAAAATTGCGAATAAAAATTTCAATTAAGCGGCTTAAATAATGTACACTTTCTTCATGAATCTCATAAGCTAGACAAATATTCATTATTTGCAATAAGTTTACGAAGCAATACGTTCATTCAAATTTTCATCTTCATATGAAATCGTCCACTCTCGTATCAAAAATAGTAACGTGTGAGAAAGTGTAAACGTCTGTGCTGCACTTTGTCGTAGTGTATTATTGTCAGAAAGATGATCTTGGTGTAATAAAGCCGGCTTGTCATTTTTAAAGTGACCGAAATCAAACTTTTCTATATTCTGATTTAAATCATTAATAGTAAATAAATGTAGTTCGTTAACACAATGTTTTAAAAGAAGTTTCATCGTAATTTGCAGAGGCCCTTCAATCAGAACATGCATTGCATCTTGTGGAAGATTTTTAGTGACATCAATGATATCCATTAAAGGACTTCTTCTATTTACTCCGTAGTTTTTCTTCCAATATTCACGCGCAGGTTTTGTGATCGATATATCAGTTACTGCCGCTATGTGTTCGGCGTGTTCAAATTGATTACGTAAATGAAAATTACTTTCTTTAAAATTGGTTTTCCACTGCTCTTGCGTTGTCATACATGATCTGCATGGTCGATGAGATGATACAGATTCTTTAAACCCCCCCAACATAGCTGATGCTGGAGTATCTCCAGCACAAAATATTAATGAACCCTTAAAATTCAACATTTTCTCATGAATTTCAATATTTATTCCTGAAGTTTCCAAAATTTTAATATCTGATATAAATGATTCCAAAATCTTATCTAAAGCATTATGTTTTTTTAAATAATTTGTTTTTACAATAGCGTATAATTGTATAACATTTTTTGATGATCGAAATTCAGGATATATGTTTGCAATTGTCCAGTAAAACATTGATAACTTCTGAGTTTTTGCAGCATAACTAAGAGGATTTGCTACTCCAATATCGTCATAGTACAATATAATTGCTAATGCATTTTTATGTATCCGGAAAAAATCGTTTTCACGATAATAGCTGCCATCGAGAACTGTCCGATAAAGACCATCAATGTGAGGTTTTGGGCTAAGAATATTTTTTCTGATTGCAGGATTTTTTAAAAGGTTTTCTAAATTTTCTAAAAAAGGTATTATGTAAGCATTAAACGTTACATCGCGAAGTTTAAATACAATTCGGTTTCTTATTTTCGTTTTCTTCCATTTTGATTCAGTACCAATAACGCAAATTTCGGGCTGCACCATACTAAAGTTTTGAATTAATACTTTATCTAACGCTTTTTTTGTTCTTATTGTTGAAAATATTACTGATGGAGGATATATTTCTCTGCATAAATATCTTAAATCGTCTTCAAATTTTAAATTGTTCGTTTCTGGATCTTTTCTTTTATCGAGTTCTTTCTAATAAAATTTAAATAAATTAGTATTGAAAAATAAAGAAATTTTACTAATTACAATAATTTCTAATATTAGCTAATATGTTTAATTACTTATTTTAAAATGCACGTCAAAACTTTTAAAAAGTCTTTAATTTTGATATAGAATATTTTATATGGTTTTAAAAAATGATTGAACTTTTTAATGGATTTTCAACCTCAAATGTTATTTCGCTCTTATTTTTCCTTAGATTCAATATTCTTTGTAAAACTTACAATGTTGCTAAATAAGTATCAATCAAATGTTGAACTTAATCCACGATAATGCTAATAACATTTTGGGATATATTACAATTTTCTCGTACATTTATAATAAATTGAGCTGCATTTTGTTGAATATAAATGTATATCAAAAAATCAAATCAATACAGCTTGTATATATTTTTTAGGTCCAACAAAGTTGAAATGTTTACAGATGCTGAGAAATTGAGAAAGCTATAATCGAACTCAATAAATACTCTGATGGAAAAAACACATCACAAAGATCTCTTTTTATTAATTATTTGTTAGTAATAGAGATTGATTCTATCACTAATATGTTAATAAATTTTATTATTTTTAAATGTTACTACATACAATTTTAGATAAAAGATGTAGTCAATAAAGAATACTAATTTGTTTAACCTTTTAATTTATTATTATCTTTTGCTTACACTTGATTTACTTGAAACTTTGACTTTCTTGTTCCTTACTTGGCTCTCTTGGAGAGCTCTGGATGGACTGAGATCCATTATATACATATAATTATTTATAGGATGGAAGTCAAAGTTCCATTACGTTCGATTTTATACATTTTGGTTAGAATATGTTTAATTTCTCATTTTTATTCTATCTTCCTGTAAAAATACGTAAAAATAATACCAGTGAGGAACAATAAACATGATATAAAAAATAATATTTTATATATAGTTTTTTATAACTTTTTTACCGATTACAACAATTAAATCTTCTTATATACATGATATTTGTGAAATGTGTATTTGTGTGTATATATGTATGTGTCAGTGTTTATGTACATCCAATTATATCTCATTGTTATGATTTGTTCTATGAGCTTCTATATATATATATATATAAGCTTTGCGTGGGCATTTAAATTATAATTCTGTCTTGATAGCTTTTATCAAAGCTGTTAAGACTTTACTTTAATTTAAGTTTTTTAATCATTTTATGATACAGCAAATATTTGAGTTTTAAATTAATGTAGCAGAAGTAGAACATTTTAGAATGTTCTATTTTCTTAAATCAAATAATATTTGTATTGCTCATTTGGAATTTTCTATTTTATTAAAGTTAATATTAGAACTTTATAGAAAGTTCTTTAAATGATTTTATTTTACAAATGAATAAATTATGAATTAGTTATTAATTAA
>UELU01131724.1:0-10965 GCA_900490025.1 Megastigmus dorsalis
TCATGATACTGTTTCGGTATACGAATATCAGAAAATCATTATAAATTATCTTAAAAGTCATCATAAACTTAAAAAAATTTATTATGTGACTGACGGAGCAGCACAACATTTTAAAAATAAGAGTAATTTTCACAATCTTCTTTTTCATGAAAAAGATTTTCAAATTAAAGCTGAATGGCATTTTTTTGCCACTGCACACGGCAAAAGTGGATGCGATGGTATAGGTGCAAATTTGAAAAGAGGAGCCCGTAGAGCTAGCTTGCAGCTTACAGGAACTAACAAAATACATACAGCTTACGATCTATATAATTGGGCACAAAAGTATTGCAAAGAAACAAAAATTTTCTTTAGTAGTAAAGAAGCTTATGAAAAAAATTCAAAGAAATTTAAAGTTCGAATCGATAAGGCCAAGTTCATCCCAGGTACTTTAAAATATCACACTTTTATACCAATAGATCGTAAGACTATGAAACTTAAAAAAACATCTTTGGCATCCGAGTACGATTTATTTCCTAAATTAAAAAAGGCAAAAATTTTTAAAAAGACTTGAATAATCTTTTAAAGCTTAGGAGTATAAATTTTAATGATGGTTAGTCGAGCAGCTAAGAGTTAAGGTCTGCAGCAGTAACACGCCCGGCGCGCCGCGACTGGTCGAGCGCCTTATGTTTGTTGAATGATATCTCGATAAAATGAAAAAAACCCTTTCCAGAAAATAGCTATATCGACGTAAAATTTCCTCCTCTTTCGATCTAGCTGGTCAAACAAAAATATTAACATTGCATTTTTTGAGATATAGCACATTTCATATTATTTCAAGGTCAAATTAAGCAAATTTTACAAATCTGATAAGACCATCGGAAAGCTGAGGAAAAAATACATCGAAATCACTTCGTTATGATAATTTCTAGGTGCATTTTTAGCCCTTTAAACATAAGCTGAAAACAGCACGATTAAGCGTCCCGCGCCGCGCTTGGAGAGTTGACGTGAAACGCCTCATATAAGATTTGTATTGACACAGATCTCCACAATATCGTCGGTACCGACGAAAACTATACCACATGAATATTGACCATGAAAAGAATCTCATCTAGAAAAGCCACGAAAACTATTCCCAATCAGCATTCGCCACGAAAATAATCCCATCTACAAAAATGCCACAAAAATTATCCCGCTTCAAAATGTATCCGTGAAAACTATCTCGCGTCAATATTCGCCAGGAAAAGAATCTCACCTATAGAATACGCCATGAAGACTATCCCACATCAATATTAGCCACGAAAAGAATGTTAATTTTAAAGAAAAACGCCAGGAAAAGTATCTCGCAGTAATATTCGCCTTCAAAACAAAATACCGCAGCAATCCAACTTTGCAGACGGATTGTAGAAAAGTATATTATAATATATTATAATATTACTTATCTTAGGGCATCCCAGAAAAGAATAAAAGAGAAGAAGAAGAACAATATGAAGTGATGAAACAAGTAGAAATAGCCTCCATTTTGTATTTTTTTTTTTTTTTTTCGAGGATGTGGCACCTACATATGACGGTTTCAACATACAATTTTAAATCCTGAACTTTATATCGATTGTAATTGAAAAAAAAATTGCGAATTTTTATGTCATTCTTAACCGATTGACTCGCTTTGTAGCATACACCGTGACAATACAGGCGCGCATCACATTTAGAATCAGTTTATTCGGAACTACATAGAAAAATAATAGTGTAGCAAGACTCATTCAAGGTTATTTTGTAAGCAGAATTTAATGGTATAGCTAGAATAATTGTAAAATTTTTGGTTGAAAAGATAAAAAAATTATTTTCCGCTCAAAATTTTTTTAACGAATATTTGTGCCATATTCTTGTAGACGGGATAAAAATAAGTTGAAATAGTAGTTTTTGGTTAGCGAAAATATTTTTATCCTTTTCTAATAAATATTAGAAATACATATTACTCATCGTCGTTGCCGGAATTACGGGACTAAAATGACCACGCAAGTAAGGTTCGTCGCTGTCACGTTACCGGACAGAGTGCGGCAAATTCACTTGATGACTCGGAAAAAAGTATTTTTAAGGCTACGGAGAATAAGGACTATTCGAACCGACGTAATTATTTTTTTGAAAGTGGAAAATTTCATTGCTCAATTTTAGTCACTGAGCAAATTTAAGTTTGTAATAACATTCGTACCTATGCACGTAGACATCGAATGCGACAGAATTCCCTACCTAGACACAAAAAACTATAGTGCGAATTACCTAGACGCAATGTTCAGCGACCCTATGCACCTAGTCGTCGAGTCCGATCGAATTCCATCACTAAACACAAAGAACGATGGAGCAAATTACTTGGACGCAATGTTCAGCGACCCTATGCACCTAGTCGTCGGGTCCGATCGAATTCCATCCCTAAATACAAAGAACGAAAGAGCGAATTACCTGGATGCAATGTACAGAGACATTATGCATCTAATCCTCGAGTCCGACGAAATTCCACATCTAAACACAAACTATGTTCAGCGACTCGCGGCACACACGCACTAAGATCGACTCTGCAAATACACACATGAATACTTTAATGATAATTTTGATTGATACCAACTCTAAGACTTATATCTGTCCTATTTGACATACTACTAGGCATATTTTGTACCATACTTCTATCCATACTTCTAGGCATACTTTCTGCTATATCTTTTTCCATACTTCTAGGCATACTTTCTGTCATACCTTTTTAAAACTAAGCAATTTAATTTTCCACTTTTGAAAAAATAATTATGTCGGTTCGTACTCTACTTGGTACTCGATTTATTATATAGTTTATATTATGTTATTGAAATTGAAAATAATAATTCAATGCTGAAAATATTTATCTACCGCCATCTATTATCTTTCATCTCAATTGGAAATATCGACAAAATGTCAAAAAAACACTCCGTATAGTCCGTATTTTCCGTAACCTTAAAAAAACTTTTTTCCGAGATCATTTTAATCACATATTTCCGGCAATGACGATGGGTAATAAATATTTCTAATATCGACTCATTTTTATCTCATCTACAAAAATATGGCAGAAACATTCACTAAAAAAATTTTTATCACAAAATTTTTACAAATTCTGCTTACAAAGAACGTCGAATGAGACCTGCTACACTATTATTTTTCGATCCAGTTCCGAATAAACTAATTCCAAGAGTGGTGCGCGACTGTATCGTCACGGTGTATATGCACAAATAAGTATCGTGACTGCTTTAAAAGCTGAGGTGAAAAATCATGTCCTTTTTAACCTGACGTTTTGACAAGAGAAATCGCCTGATTTCAACCCTTCGTTTAAAATAATTCAAAAAATGTTTAAAACTTTAATTACGTAAGATCTAGCGCGACATATGTGTGTTACCATCCGGATGATAACATCCAAATAGGGGGGCTAAGCGAAGTTATTTACATTTTTGCGTTTTTTTTATTTAGTTAAAGAACTGTTAAAATGTAAATAAGTTCGTTTAGCCCCCCTGTTTAAGTGTTATCATCAAGATGTTAACGCATATATGTCCCGCTAGATCTTACATAATTCAAGTTTTAAACATTTTTGTAATTATTAAAAACGAAGTGTTAAAATCAGGTGATTTCTCATGTTAAAACGTCAGGTGAAAAATCACGATTAAATCCAAAGCAATCACTATATAAGTTGTTTGCTGTTACATACCATGACGGAATAAAGCTACCAAAGGTCATTAAGTAACCAATGCTATTTCTGAAGAAGTTGGTATTCCTCTAGAACAGTCATTAGAATCAGCTAAAGCAATTAAAGAAACATATTGTTGATATTGCTAAAGAATTTGCAAACTTGACAGTGATTCTAGTAAATTTACAAAATACGATGGCATGAATAATATTACTAAGCAGTCATTTACTGACGATATTGCCGTTAATTAGAAGCTCAATAAATGCTTTAAGTTTGGAAATTCTGAAATCAAAAAATTGATATTTAACAAAAGCAAAAAATGTGTTATGTTTTTTCAAGGTTAAAACGAGAAAATTATTAAAAACAAATGTCACTACAAGAAAGCTGAGGAAAAAATTCATCAAAAACGTATACGAACTTTTATCGATAGATGCATTTTCATACCGCAGGAACGCGTTCAAAAGGTGAGGTTTTGGGCGCCCGCTTACCGGCCTGGGAGGTTTGGCGCGAAATGCCCCATAGACGTTTCAAGGCTACTGTATAATAAATAAGGATAACTCATACTTTGACACCGAAATATTTATACTTAAAAAACACTTCATATATTAGTTAATATTTCAATTGCACTAGACTGATAACACAGGCACACAAAAAAAGTGAACAGACCCAGAGACTAGACCAATCATTTCTTATGTATTTTGACGCGCTGAAACCGAATCCGAGCGCAGAATTGCTTCAGGTCCCTTCATTTTTTTGAACTCGAGAAAAACCATGCAGAAAATCAGAAAATCGATCATTACGGGGACTTACAGTAGGTAAGGGTTCGGTGAAAAAGTTTGAAGTACCTGAAAATGACTACAAATGTTATTTTTTATGTACTTTCACGCGCTGAAATCGAATCCGAGCGCAGAATTGTTTCAGGACCCTTCATTTTTTTGAAATCGAGAAAAACCACACAGAAAATCAGAAAATCGATCCTTACGGGGACTTACAGTAGGTAAGGGTTCGGTGAAAAAGCTTGAAGTACCTGAAAATGACTACAAATGTTATTTTTTATGTACTTTGACGCGCTGAAGCCAAAACTGAAGATTATTTTACCTGTACGCACTTTAAATTTTGAAAATCTGGAGGAAAACCTAGAACAATCGCTGAAAATTGTGAAGCTTCGTCCTGAAAATCTTGGGTTAATCAGGCAATGAATTCTTTTGTGAGTGTATCATACATGATTTTTGTGTATTTTGACGCGCTGAAACCGAATTTACGGTCGATTTTACTCGAACGTCCTTAAAATTTTGAAAAAATGGTGAAAAATCGTAAAAAATGCTGAAAAATCGATAAAAAACATTAATCTTTGCGTGCAAGAGCGAAATATTCTAGCAATACTTTTTTTGCAATTGTATTATATATGATTTTTGTGTATTTCAATGCATTTAATGTGACTCGGGTTCCAAAATCTCTCCTGGAATATCACTGCATTAGGGCATTGTAAGTAGATACTCACCTTTAGTTTTTCAAATTTTACAACATTAGTGTTTTAGAAGAAAAGGTTACAACATCGAAGGCTACACAATTTTCTTACACTTTCTTTCATTTGTAACGAACTCTGCTGTCTTCAAACGACCTATGCAGCCGATTTTTCTTTCTTTTTGTTCCCTTCGGCTTGGTTTCACTTTTCAGCATCCAACAAAAATCTGCCATCATATTAACATCCCACTTTCCTTGGTAGCAGCGTACCATTTCCTTGATGTCTTGGTGAAATCGTTCACCATGTTCTTCGCTATAATCTCCAAGGTTCTCTGGAAAATAGTCCAGATGCGAGTGCAGGAAATGCAATTTCAAGTTCATCAAGCAGCCTAATTGGTTGTAACTTCTGGTAATCCTCACTTTTCTGATTACCTAAAAAGTTCTGAGCAACTTTTTTGAAACCTAGCCATGCTGCTGTTTCATTGTTGGTCATTTTTGTAACGAACGTATCATCGTTAAATATGGTTCGGATTTGAGGACCGTCAAAAATGCCTTCTTTTAGTTTAGCATTGCTTATTTCCGGAAACTTTTTTGCTAAGTATTGAAAGCAGTCACCATCTTTGTTCAAAGCTTTAACGTACTGTTTCGTGAGGCCTAATTTAATGTGAAGGGGTGGAAGCAGAATAACTGATGAATCAACTAAAGGTATGCGAATGATGTTTTCCGATCCAGGATCAAAGCCTGTTCTTTCCGGCCATGCCTGCTGTACGTAATGTCTATATCTAGCTCTACTATTCCATAGACATAAGAAACATGGATATTTTATAAAACCTGACTGCTGTCCAAGAAGCATGGTAATAATCTTAAGATCATTGCAAACTTTCCACTTATGTTCTGCATATTTTATTTTTTCCAAAACAATTTCTAAGTTCTCATATGTTTCCTACAGCATAGTCGAATGGGCAATTGGAATAGGTGCAAACGTATTGCCATTATGGAGAAGAACAGCTTCTAGGCTACGTTTGGAAGAGTCAATAAACAGTCTCCACTCTTCAGCTTTGTAGCAATTAGGCTTTAATTCATTTATAACTCCTTTCACATCCATAGAATATGTCAATGAAAGCTCTGTATCTGTAACATAAAATTTTCGAAATTCCTTTTCTCTGTTTCGATAAATACAAGATTTGGTTCCTTTTGACAACAAGTTCTTTTTCTTTAAAACTGATGCTAGATACTCAGCTCCATCTTTTGGTACTCCCAAATTTCTTATGAGGTCATTCAACTCTTTCTGATCGAACGTTTCCGGGAACTTGCTCATGCCAGCTACGACGTACTCATCTTCACTTTCTCTTGAACTATCCTCAATGGAACTTTCATCAATTTCCATTTCCTCTTCAGCCAACGAGTTGTCAATGTCCATAAGTTCGTCGCCCATTTCAGTAACATTTTCAGAAGAAACTGGTGTCTTCACAGAAGGAACATTTGTATATTTAATGTTCTTTTAGTACGTGATGAATGACCTTCTGTGTTTGTCATACAGAAATAGCAGTTATCTTAAGATTTCGACTTAGATAGGTTTTGTAAATTTTAAAGTAGTACATCTACTGTACATGAAAAATTGAAATGAAGTACGTCTACACCAAAGCAATCCTTACAAACGGATTTTAATTTACCGGAAAAAATTTTCCGATCTTATGAGTATATAGAATTGTGCTTTTTCTTCGCCTGTATCTGCAACCAGGGCACCTCCACGTGGTGACAGCGGGCAACAGTTCCACACTGGCAGAATCCCTGGGTTAACGGCGATCATGCCGTCATGACAGGTACAGGTGGTAAGTACGTTACGATGCAGGGATTCGGAACCCCAGTATCGGCAGCTGGTCAGGGTGAGCAAGCGGGTCCGTAGCCGTCGTCATCAAGCGACCGCAGCTCTACATGGCTGGGGAACTTGGCCTCTGTAGAGTTTAATGTGACAAGAAACTCTACAACTCATCAGTGTGATAAAAGCGCTAATAAGGTTTGCTATGTTTCTGGGTTGGGTTGAGTTCGGGTTGGGTTGGGTTGGGTTGGGTTGGGTTGGGAAGTATGAGATACATAAGAATCGGGGAAATTTTTCAGAAAAGTTTAAATTAATTTATATAAAGGTTGCTTTGGCGTAGATGTAGTAAATGAAAACAAAAATTGGGCACCTCGAACAGTCTGTAATAGTTACAGAATCATGTTAGATCGATGGAAAAAAATTCAAAAAGTACAACAGTTAAAATTTACAAAACCTGTGGAATGGTCTGAGCCAAAATCTGAAGATGACTGCTATTTCTGCATGACAAGCACAGGTGGCCATTCCTCATGGACTAAAAGTACAATTAAAAATGCAAATGTTTCTTCTGCAAATGTTACTGAAATGGGAGACGAATTTATGGACATTGACAACTCGTTGGCTGAAGAGGAAATGGAAATTAGTAAAAGTTCCACTGAGGATAGTTCAAACGAAAGTGTTCAAACGATTTCACCAAGACATCGAGGAAATGGAACGCTGTTACCAAGGAAAGTGGATGTTAATATGATGGCAGAAACCAAGCCGAGGGAAACAAAAAGAAAGAAAAATCCGCTGCATAGGTCGTGTGAAGACAGCAGAGTTCATTACAAACGAAAGAAAGTGTAAGAAAATTGTGTAGCCTTCGATGTTGTAACCTTTTCTTCTAAAACACTACTGTTGTAAAATTTGAAAACCTAAAGGTGAGTTTTTGCTGAAAATGCCCTAACGCAGTGATGTTCCGACTTCAGTTTGTTTTCTTTTTTTCGGGCGTGAAAAAATAAAGGTCACGGGAGAGATTTTGGAACCTGAGTCACATCAAATGCATTGAAATACACAAAAATCATATATAATACAATTGCAAAAAAAAGTATTGCTAGAATATTTCGCTCTTGCACGCAAAATCTAATGTTTTTTAACGATTTTTTAGCATTTTTTACGATTTTTCACCTTTTTTTCAAAATTTTATGGGCGTTCGAGTAAAATCGACCGTCAATTCGGTTTCAGCGCGTCAAAATACACAAAAATCATGTATGATACACTCACAAAAGAATTCATTGCCTGATTAACCCAAGCTTTTCAGGGCGAAGCTTCACAATTTTCAGCGATTTTTCTAGGTTTTCCTCCAGATTTTCAAAATTTTCTTTATTAACTTTAAAATAAAAGATGTTACTTTAATCATAAATTATTATCTTGAATAACTTTGAATCCTTATTCTTCATGGGTACAACATAAAGCTCATACTCTTGTGCAATCAGATTGTATGTAGTTATTATAACATCAAATTTGGATAATTTTTTTTCACTTATGTCCCTTGATGTTCCATGGTATATAAAACACTTCTTTGACCCGTTCGACATTTAGTTTTAACTTCTCTCTGCCATTGTTGTGTTAAGGAAGCAGGGCAAACTTCCACAGTTCTAATATTAGAACCTGCAAACAGTTGCGAATATAATGCGCCTCGTCCAGAATGACACGTTCACAATTTTATAAAATATCTTTAATCTTAATAAATAACTATGAGCATACTTGGTGGCCCGTCTACAGGTAATTTCTGGTGCTTTATATTATTATTATTATGATCCTCACTTTTTTTCTTTAATATTTAGATATAAGTAATTGAATTAAATTTAAGCCATCCATGTACTTCATAAAAAAATAGGAGAATATATTTAAATATTGTATTCCTTTTGCTTAATATTTTTTTTGGCAAGTTTAGAGAATAATAACATCTAAATATTATTTTCGATGAACATGAAGATACATCAGTGCAGTTTAAATATGGAATATAGTTTCGTTTCAATTCACATTTCTATTGGTAAATACGACAGTTCAGAATTCGGTTGTAAAAGGCTATAACTTAGAGTCTGGTTGGATATGAGATATGAGAAGTTTATTTTTGCGATTTACATGGAAATTGTTTGAAAATATTGTAGTCGGATAACGATGAATATTGACAAATTGTAACATGAAATTTTAAAAGAATATGCACAGCATAAATCGAAAAAGAACTTCGTTTTAAAGTTGGGAGAAAATGGGCTTTTGTGTGCTGTCTCCTTCAGAAATAGATTGAGATGTCTCCTTTTTCAATTGGCTTCTAAATAATAAATTTTTTCCTCGTAACCGACTGTATTATGTAGACCACACGAGATATATCTGTAAATTAAAAAAAATATACCCCGTAAATATATACAAATTTACGATTACAGTTAATTAAAAAATGTTGTACTGCTAGGTATGAAAAGTAAAGAATTAGTTATTTATGTACCTTGGGCGAGCCCCGCTCGGTTACGGTCGAGGGATGATGTTTTTAGCGCGGGTTTCTCCCATGGTGCTTAAACGATTTTATAGCCCTGGCAGGACGTATTTGCGTTATGTACAGTCTGTGGACATTACATCTATCCGAACAAAATTTAAATTAACCAAGAAGTATATCTATATATATATGATAACTATAGATATATATTTTAAGGTTATATCTTCAAATGTTTTGATTTTTTTTTAATTTGTTCGGACATATGTACTGTCCACAGGCTGTACATCTTTATAAATATATATAAACAGATTTATAGTTCTAGATTTTTTATTTATTGTACAAAGAATACAATATTTTTTTTGGCAAATAGTTAACTATTTATTCAAATATTTAAATTTATTAGTTATTATTTATATAACGAAATAAATATTTTTAATTTTTGATTCATTTTTCATGTTCAAGTTATTTTTAATATCACTTTTAATCACTTATTGATTAATCACTTTGGTTAATCAATTTTGGTTAATCTCTTTGGTTTATCACTTATTTGTAATGCATCGCAATGCTTGATCACTGCACGTTTTGCGAACGTTCGCATCGAGTGGTAAGCCTGCGTACGAGTGCGTACGAGCGGGGACGACAGCGCAGCGATCGCTTCTCGACCAATAGATATAGCCTCCTAGGCTGTATGAAGCCTCTATACGTCTGAGGACGCTCGCGTCCTAGGCTGTATTGAATTCAATACAGCCCAGGAGGCTCCTCGCACTTATTCAATTAATTATTTACCCATTGAGCATGCTCTGTGGATACAAACGCGAATACGTCCGCCTGGACTATAAATATATTTACAGCCCTGGCGGACGTATGCGGCTTTTTACGTGCCGAGCGCCCTCAATACATAAATAGGAGGAATACGCGCGAGGCGCTCCTCGTGCTGTATTGGCTCGTATACGGCCTAGGACGTCCTCCTAGACTGTATGCGCTGGGCAAATACAGGCTAGCAGCAAAGGTTCCCGCTCGTATTTCGACTTACCGCGCGAGGCAAATGTTTGCAGGCAGGATAGTAGACTGTTGGGCTGTGGCGCTTTGTGCCCACGCAACTCATCAAGAGTGCTTGCTCTCCCGGAGAGAGGGCGCTAGCGGAGTACGCAGTGGACTGTCTCTCTACGCTAACCGACGCTACCACCACCACGTGTTAAGGGGAAGCCGTACTAAGAAATGCGACCTACCTTACCGGTATTCTAATTATTCAATTTATGTTTGAAGTGATTATCATAAACACTTCATAATTTGAGGAATGATAGGAAATGAAATATATGTTGTGCCTCTGGTCTTCGTGTATCGAAATTCTACAATAAAATAAAAAAAACATTCTCACGGCTACTAGTGAAATTGTAAAGTTAGGTGACATTTTGCTTATATCGTAACAATTTGTAGGCATATCTCTAAGAAAGACACTAGAGGCTAGAAGGAGGGCTAAACCGAACGTCCCATGCGCGTTATTATAATAAAGCTATTGATATATATATATATATA
>UELU01131728.1:0-10429 GCA_900490025.1 Megastigmus dorsalis
CCGAGATTCGAACCCGAACCCGGCAAAAAGCTACAATCGTAAAACTAACGCCTTAGCCCACACGACCAATCGTAATTGCAGCAGGTGAAGACTAAAATTCGCACTAGCTTTTCGACTTAAACGACGTAAAATTAGTTTAAATGTATATATAGTATAGTATATAGTTAATATAGTATAGTATATATAGTATATATATAGTTAATTGCGTCAATGTTTGTACTTTAGCATTTAGAGTGCACACATTTCATTGAAACTCGCATTTGTTTATTGATGCCGCAAGCGTAAAATAAGTTCAAATATTATGTTTTCTTGGAGATATTATAATTGGTGTACGTGTATTATATATATTTTATTGATACAAAGGTACAAAAAATAATCACGTTTTACTATAATAGTAATTGATTTTACAGCATAATACGCGTATTAGAATGTGATACGCATAATATATAATTATATTATACGTGAAAACGAGCGGAAAAGCGAGCGCATAACTGAACTATTGAAAGAATTATCAATAAAAAGTGAAGATGATAGTTAATCGAAAAAATTTAAAAAAAAATATTTAATCGAGCATTAAACCTTTATTAGAGCAGTGAAGCCTGGAAGCCTGAAGCATATATATATTTTTAAGTACTTTGCTACTACAAAAAATATTCGTTATGAAGACTTATTTATTTACTTAAAACTATATATAACAGTGATTTTTAATGGGAAAAAAATAAAAAAATAATTTATATACATAAATCACCGAGACAAAAATCACACGCGTTTCCTCTCCGTATATCGTTCTCCTCCGTTCTCCTCCGCGCCTCGATACGCACGTTTCCCCTCACCGCCTTTAGGCGCACATTTTTGCCCCCTCCGCGAGCCGTTTCAGAAAGTGCACCTAGTTTGAGCTCTGGCCGCGAGGGGCGACCCGGTCGATGTTGGCTCGCGTTTTTAACATTGCATCGGCGATCTCCCTATTCATCTCTGGTCGAATACGACGCGAATCTTGCGGCTCTCGCCCTTTCTGACAACCGCGTGATGAGGTACGTAATTGAAGGGAGAAGAGTCGGTGTGGCGAGCTGCAATCTCCATGTGGCCGAGCTCATGGTACTCCTGCAGAAAAGCCCCGTATTTTTGGGAGAGCACTTCGTCCTTGGCTAGCTTCCTTTCCATGGATAGTATGCGTCGCATGGCTGGAGAGCGTGACCCGGGAAGCTCTGGGTTGCGCAGAAAGGATAGTCTGACTACACAGCGGCCCTGTTGATCTCTCCGATGAGGGCGACGAAAGTACTGCTCGCAATCTCTCTCCTCGTTGGTGAAAGGTGGTGTGGCTGGTATCTCCTCGACTTCCCAGAAACTGCGTAGCTGGGCACCAAGCGGATCGCACGTGGATATCGCAAGGTGCGTGGAGGTGTGTGCCTTATCCGAGTGAGCACTGGTCGGTCCGGTGAGGGTCCAGCCGAGTTTGGTTTCCTGGGCGACTGGGGAGCCCTGTGGACCCAGGTGAACTCCTCCCAGCAGAATGACAGGGTACAGATCCGCGCCTAGGAGGCAATCCACCTGTCGGGGCAGGTCGAATTCCGGGTCAGCCAGTGTTAATCCCTTTAAATGATCCTATTGACTGCGAGGGATGACACTTGCAGGCAGTAGACTGGTGAGGAGAGGTAGCACTGCACCTGAAAAACTCCAAAAGGAATCAGAAAATATACTTGATCGGAGAGTAAGAGTGACAGTGGCACTTGAGCGTGCTGTCACTGATCCACCCACCCCAGATACAGTTATCTGATGTGGAGACTTGTGGAGAGAGAAGGCTTGCACCACCTTCTCTGTAACGATTGAGCTCTCAGGTGCTGGTGACTGCAATATTACCTGAACTGTGCCTAGCAACGTAGTTTTAGAGAGATGTGGTGCTCGGTGCTCCAGGTTGATTCAAGGTAGACCATTGTCCACCTGTTGTGGTAGTGCCTGGATTCACCTTGATCGGTTCAAGCTCTCGATGAAGAAGCGAATGATGCTCCTTGTTGCAGTGCCTGCACCTGTTCCGGGACGCGTAGCTGGAGGCAGAATGGTCTGGACGAAGGCAGTTGACACATAACCTCAAACTGCCAATGAGGTTATATCTTCCTGATGTGTTGTTCTGGAGCAGCGTTGGGCAGTTACCAGCGAAATGGTCACCTTTACAAATCACACGCACTGGCTTGATCGTTTTCTTCGATGCGGAGCTGCTTGAGATGTGTGCTGAAAATGAATTGGAATTTTTCACACTTTGTTTGGTGACAGAGTGGCTCTTGGGGCGACTCTGGCAGTGTTGGTCGCTGCAGTGAGCAGCATCTAGAGCCATGGTCCTGTTTTCAAGAAACTTGCTCAAGTCCTTGAACGTGGGGAAGGTCTGAGTGCCTTCCAAAGACTTCCCAGTCTTCTCGAGTGCCAGCGTCCAGATTGACCACGATGACCTGCATGAACCAGTTGTCACACTGATCCACTGGCCTGCCCAGACTGTGAAGGGCTCTGATGCTCTCATTCGTGTCGTCGAGAAGCCTGGTGATCTCGTTGACTGACCGTGACGGGCTGGCTTCATGTTGAACAGCCTGTTGAGTTGAACGGACAGCCTCAGACGCTTGTTGTCGTATCTGGTTTCCAATGCGTGCCAAGCAACCCCGAAATTGGCACTAGTCACCTGGAAATTATTTACACGTCTGGTTGCATCACCCTCTAAGCACGACACAAGGTGCTGGAGCTTGAGCACTGGGGTCAAGGAAAGGTCGTTCCTGACCATTGAACAAAATAACTCCTTGAAGGTGTCCCAGTCCTCTTGCTTGCCACCAAAGCGAGGCAATTTGAGTTTGTGTAACGAGCTGGACGTAGTAGACATCCTTGTGGGTGGCTCGAACCGGGCTGTGGCGTTTGGATCGGCTAAGACTTGCAGGTCCTCCATCTGAGTTGAGATGTGTGAGACGACTTTAGTCCTTGCAGTGATGTAACGGCTCTCGTTCTCTGCAAAAAGATCCTGCACAAAGTAGTCTGTGTCCTTGAGGTCAGTCAGCTGAGCATAGAGCCGATGGTGTCGCTGGACATAGGCCTCCCCGTAGTTTTCCAGGAGTAGAAGGCGGTTTTTTAGAATGTCTAGGGTGAGAGAGTTTCTTCCCAACTTCTCCGTGTTCCTCCAGAAGTTCTGGATCAATTGGCCTGCTGAAAGCTGTTCGGTGAGGAGGTCGTTAGCCATGGTAGCCGTTTAGAACCTGTGGATTTGAAGAAAAGAGCGAGCAAACTATGCAAGATGAAGCACAGCTGTCGCGGTTGATGTGTGCTTGAGCAACTGAGACGAAGGAAGGCACGCATACCATGAGACCCCTATAAACGGGAGCTCTCTACGGGACGAGACCACACGCGGAGCAAAAGCTTCGGGTAATGCCCCGTAAAAAAGGGTATTACCTGGGCGGAGAGCATGTTTGATGGATAAATGAGGGGGACCTATAAACGGGCTTCTCCCAAAGCGCATGAGGATTTGATTCTGCAAGGAATAAAAGAGAGAAGTGCGCTCCTATACTAATGGTGGACCGCCGTATTTGCCGTGCGGTGCGACTCGTGAGCTGCCAAAAGGATATCCTGGGGGGAGGCGATCTGAGGTAATGCCGATGAGGACCGAACCACCTTTGGCTCCCGCTAACGGCAAGACGGAATACCGGTCACCTAGCCAGTACCGGCTAACAGGCATCGGCTAGTGCGTTTCTTCGCGTGATGCTTGCCGAAAACTCTCCAGATAGCTGAACACCTTGAGGGGGATGGAGCGTGCTATATCACAGCATAACGCATCCAGTCTGGCACCGTCTACAGGCATGTGCTGGGACCATGCCTGCAGCCCCCATAGAGGGGGGATCCAGGGGATTGGTGCTCATGCTGTGACGAATTATTATTATTGCAGAAAGAATGTCAACCTTAAACGTACTAGAGAAAGGGCGAAGAGGACAGGAGAAGACAGGTAAGTCAGCGGCGCTGCCAAGGGTAATACTTAGAGCGTCGCTACTAAACGTAGAGCCACTGGTCCGAAATTCGGGTAGTACCACACGCGTAGAAAGTGCCACGAGCTACCTAAGCGCGGCGAGCTCTGAAGGCATGGAGGTACAGAGCTGCCGTCCTGAAGGAGAAGAAATGGACGAGAGCGACTCTCTGCTCAGACGCATTGCTGCGTCGGAGAAAAAGGCAGAGGAAACATTCTCCGAAATAGAAAGCCTTCCGACAACTATGCTGGCTGTTCTGAAAAGGCAGCCGAACATAGCCAAGGAACTGAAGCAGGGGCTGCCAAAACTGCAGGAGGCAATAGAGGTCCTCGAGACCTCTTGGAAGGATTGCGGCGCTGCGCGTATGCAGGCCAAGGAGTTGGCGCGCATGCGGGCGAAAGCGGTCTCCCTCGCGAAACCACAAAGCGCCGTATTATCGGCCCGTCCTCCAGGAAAAAAGCGGCAGGCCTCTAGTCCGCCCCTACAAACGGAAGGACGGTCGGAAAAGAAGAGCCGACGACAAGAGGCTTCCACCTCTGAATGGCAGGAGGTGGAAAGGAAGCCTAAAAGAAGAAAAAGAAAAAGCCAGAGAAGACGGCCGAAAATAAAATGGCGGCCCAAAAGAGAACGGCGCCGAGGAGAAAGCCGGAAGCGATCTTGCTCCATCCGGCTGAAAACAAGACGCCGTTCGCCGAGGTGCTGGCAACTGTGCGGAGAACCCTTAAGCCGGACAGCACCGGGGTCCAGGTACGATTCGTTCGGCGGACCAGAGCGGGTGAGGTCCCCGTCGAGCTCCAGAAGTCGACCCCCGAAACTAGAGGCACCTTCGCGGAGGCCCTCAGATCGGCGGTCGACAACGCCGGCAGCATCAGGGAGCTGGTCCCCTGAGCCTCTGTTGAGATCCGCGATCTTAACGACTGCACGACGAAAGAAGAGGCTGAGGAGGCCCTAAGAAATGTCCTGCCGGACTACGCGGGCCACCTTAGGGTAGCAGTGACCCGACCAGATATGCGAGGACAGCAGGTAGCAGTGGTGTCGGTCGATGAATCGGCCGTCGCGGCTCTGCTCAAGTCGGATCGCATCAGGGTCGAGTGTGTCAACTGTAGGCTCGGACGAAGAGTGGAAGTGCCCAGGTGCTATAAACGTTTGGGCTACGGCCACCAAAGCTGGGTCTGGAAGGGACCAGACCGGAGTAAACTCTGCTTCCGATGTGGAGCGGAAGGATATGTGGGTAAGAACTGTAAGTCCGATCCCGACAGTTTCCTGTGTGCCAATGCCGAGGGAGAGACCGAGGTACGGAAACATGTCGCGGGATCGGCCGCATGCGGAGTCTTCCGCGCTGCCCTTGCACATAACAAGAGAAAATGGTCTTAGTCCTCCAGGGAAATTTGCACAGGAGCAGGACGGCACAAAACCTCCTTGCCCAGATCTGTTCCGAGACGAACGCTGAGATTATTCTCATCAGCGAACAGTATCTGAACAGATCGGGGCCGGAATGGTATACCAATGAGCTTAGCACTGCTGCCATATGGATACCGGACCCGCGTAGTTTTCACTTCGCGGACCACGAATCCGGCCGCGGCTTCGTCTGGGTGAGGCACGCGGACACTTATTACGTCAGCGTGTACCTCACCCCAAATGATCGCATAGACGACTTCCGGGCCAAACTCGATAATCTGGAAGACGCTGCGCGGGGCATGGGGGGAGAGCTGATTGTAGCGGGAGATTTTAAAGCTAAAGCTCTCGAATGGGGGGAAGCCAGGACCGACTCTAGAGGACGCCGGGTCGCCGAAATGGCGCACGGCTTGGGTTAGTGGTCCTGAATTCCGGCAACACCTCCACCTTTAGAAGGCCTGACCACAGGGAGATTATTATAGACGTCTCCTTGGCGAGCGAGGTGCTCGCGGTGCGAGTCGAGGACTGGCGAGTGGTCGAAGAATATACTGGAAGAGACCACCAGTACATCACGTTCCGCGTTCGTGATGTTCGCCTGTTCTCGGCACCTATTAGACGCCCACCCCCAGGTGGAACATCTCAAAAATGGATCACGAGAAGCTATCTTCCGCTCTAACGCGGGGTCAGCAAGCTCTGAGAAGCATCCCGGGCAACGTGCCGCCGCCCGCGCGGGCCGAGAGGGTGACAGCCGTCACTATACGGCTCATCCACGAGGCTTGCGCGGAAGCAGTCCCTCGGAGCCGCGGTAGCGGAAAGAGACGTCCTGCCTACTGGTGGACGAGCGAAATCACGGACCTCAGCAAGAGGTGCCTGGCCCTGCGCCGCCGTGCGCAAAGGGCCAGACAACGCGAACTCGACACAGCCGCAAAATACTCCGCGGCCAAGAAGCAACTACAGCGGGCCATCAAGTCCAGCCAGAGGCGCGGCTGGTGGAAGCTGGGGGAGGAGCTGAATAGGGGCCCGTGGACACTGTGCTATAAGATCGTTACCCGTAAGCTGGCAAGTTTTGCCGGCAGCAGTCCAACAGACGTGGGGACAATTAAAAACATCGTAAATGCCTTGTTCCCTGGGCATCCCGAGAAACAGTGCCCTCAGGAATCATCCGGCTGCCCAGTTGAGTCTTTATTCACGAGGGCGGAGCTCTCAAGGGCGGTTTCCACTTTGGGAAACAAGAGAGCTCCAAGGCCGGATGGCCTCCCGGCGGAGCTGCTTAAGACGATAGCTACAAGTCACCCAAGCCTCGTGCTGGACATGTACAACTCGTGTCTAAAGGCGGGTGTACTTCCGACCCCCTGGAAGGTCGCGAAACTTGTCCTGATCAGCAAAGGCAAGGGTCCAGCAAAGACTCCAGCATCATACAGGCCACTGTGCATGCTGGACACCGCAGTAAAACTCCTGGAGCAGCTGCTGAAGCCCCGTCTCCTAGCAGCCGTGCGAGAGGCAGTAGATCTTGCCCCTCGCCAGTAGGGCTTCAGACGGGGTAAGTCAACCATCAATGCAGTCCAGAAGGTCGTTGACGTTGCAAGGTCGACAGAGCGGGGAAACCATTTCTCACGCCCGGTGTGTTTGTTGGCCACCTTAGACGTGAAGAACGCTTTCAATTCCGTCAGGTGGGACCAGGCACTGGACGTCGTGGAGCGAGATTTCCGGGTCCCCGAGTACATTCTCCGATTGCTCGGGAGTTGACTCGGGATCCGTTCCATAGTCCATGACACCGATGATGGCCCGATGAAGAAATAACATCTGGGGCAGCTCAGGGCTCTACCCTGGGTCCCGACGTCTGGAATATCTACGACGGGATCCTAAGGATGGAAATGCCCGAGGGCACGTTCTTGATAGGGTATGCGGAAGACATAGCGGCCGTCATCATAGCAAGAAATGTCGATGCGTGTCAGATACGACTCAATCAGGTAATGCGTCGAGTGACCTCCTGGATAGAGGACCGCGGGCTCAAATTAGCTGCTCAGTAAGAGGCGCATTAATTTATTATCAGCCCAGGAGCGTCAGTTCGTTCACCAGCAGAAGCTAATAGGTTATCTAATTTTGAATGGTAACTTATAGATATATCTACCCGAGCAGTCAGGCTAGAGTATTGAGAAAATGCGATTAGCCCTCTCGTTCGTCGGCAGTGCAGTAATTCGAGATTTTTTCATTTGAGATTTTTTTATCAATACTGAGTGAAGAATAATGTAGAGATGTAGGCGATATCTTTTTTGGGAATGTTTCTGAGAGGGCGAGTATCGCCCGACAGTAAGCAGGCCAATCTCATTTAAATAGCGATAGACTCATAATGATCTTTAATCGCCTTCCAAGCCTCAGCATAATGACTTTGTGTGTAGTAGGCTGGCATGTTAGCAAGTAGTTGTTCGCTATCTACGTATCAACGGGTTTTGCGGAAGATTGTATACACACCTCTTCGTATTCCTGCTCTTTTGTTTTCTATCTCTATCGTCAAAGAATATCTCTCCTGTGTTCATATGTGGAGTTCTTAAGTTTTCTTTTACTAGTGCTTATGTGTTGCGTACGATGCCGAATTTCTGTCTCGTGTACAGAGTCTCCGATGAAGACTCGGGATTATCGTGTCCGATACTCCGAGCAGAGGAGTAAATTACCGCGTGCGCGAAAATAGGGCGAGATTGGGTTTTGAAATAATTCGAATTGCTGTGCATATAAATTTTAACTATAATTTATTGCACTAGTAATTGTAATTTAAAAATATAAAAATACTTGGGTGGTGTTAATGTAGAGTCAGTGAGCGCGTGTAGACCGACCGCGTGGCCACGTTATAGATTCGTGAGACGGTCGTGCGTGCAGGTGCTCCGTAATAGGCCGCCGCTAGAGCGGAAGAGAGCGATCCGCGGGTATGAGAGTCCTTTTTCTCACACCGCGAGGCTCGCGAACCGATGTATCGCGATGACTGCTCGCATCGTTCGTCTTTTGACGACGCGACGTCAAATTATTTTTATCGCGTCTACAAGAATATGACAAAAAATTCTCTTAAAATATATTTCTGAGAAAATAATTCTTTTATCTTTTCAACCAATAATTTTACATTAATTCTGGCTACACCATTGTATTCTTATCCAAACTCCAAGTCTAATGCGACCTTGCCGCATCTATTTTCTTCAATACAATTCTGAGTAAACTGAGTTCAAAAGTGCTGCGTTGGAACTTTTTCACGTTGTATATATAATTACAAAAGCCCAAAGCAAACTGACTGACTATATTAACTCTTTGTACTGATATTGTCTATCGCTACTTTGTATGCCTGTTTTAAAAATTGTAATAAATATGTATTGTCATGCATAGGATTAATATTGTTATCTAAACATTTTATTTCATTTATTCGAATTTTAATATGTTTATTAATAAAGTTATCAGGATAGCAATTTGAAATAAAAAAATTTTTAGAAATTTGTATATTAGGTTTATGAAATTTGGGATCATCTAGGTTAATAGATCTATCTACTAAATTATAAATAATAGCCCTCTCAATCGAAATCGGATGGTGAAACTGGTAATGCACAAATTTAGAGATTTAGCTCGCAATAGATATATATATATGCATATGTGCGTGATTCTGGGATTCTTAAAAGAGTGTTCACAACGGCTGGGTTTTTGCGAAATGAAAGTTGAGTCAATTATATAATAAACCAAAACCCCACAACCCCCGACCCCAATGATGTTCGCCTCCGGCGCCTGCTTCTATTTCCGGTCACTATTATGTATTAGACTTGAAAATGTTACTAAAGAAATATTGTGATACGCACCAGAATATCCCAGAAAATGACAATCCATTTATTTATTTTTTCTGGGATCTTCCAGAAAGACGCATTTATCCCAGAAATTAACTTGACTATTTATATACTTTCTGGGATAAATGCGTCTTTCTGGGAGATCCCCAAAAAAAAAAGATGGATTGTCATTTTCTGGTATATTCTGGTGCATATCACAATATTTCTTTAGTATCACTTTCGTGTCTTAATACATAATAAAGACCGGAAAAAGAAGCGGGCGCCTCAGGCGAGCATCACTGGGGTCGGGAGTTGTGGGGTTTTAGTTTATTATATAATTGACACAACTTTCATTTCGCAAAGACCCAGCCTTTGTGAACAATCTTTTAAGAATCCCAGAATCACGCAGATACGCACATATATATTATATATACTGTAACAGGATACTTTGAGGTGAATACCACACGACAAGTACTCACCCAGGGACGTACCGAGCAAACCACGAGTTGCCGTGGCAAACACGGGAAATGAATAGGGAGTAAAGCACTCGGCGAATGAACTATAACAATGACGTTTATTCGCCCACAAAAATGGAATATATGAAAAATATGCGAGGTGTTAGGGTGTGTGCGCCGACCGACACCATCGAACGCGCATACTTCAATTCAAACTTAAATCGAACGAAATCACGTTGACCAAAACGTCGAACGTACCTGACGCTCGAATATTCTACTTTCGAATATAATATTCCAGTGAATATTATATTGGACCTAACGCATGTATAGCTTGGCTATACTCGGGGACTTACCTTGTTCCCGAAGTAGACACGCCGGTGCGTACCGGTACACAGCACTGCTCTCGCAACCGTGCGAGTATATGAGAGAGAGAGAGAGAGAGAGAGAGAGAGAGAGAGAGAGAGGTAGATAGGTAGATAGGTAGATAGGTAGATAGGTAGATAGGTAGATACATAGATAGGTAGATAGGTAGATAGGTAGATAGGTAGATAGGTACATAGGTAGATAGGTAGATAGGTAGATAGGAAGACAGGTAGATAGGTAGATAGGTAGATAGGTAGATAGGTAGATAGGTAGATAGGTAGATAGATAGATAGGCAAAGTAAGAGTCGGATGGGTCATCGCTAGGGCAAGAGAAAAGAAATTCGTTAGAAGATCTTTCAAGTGCCTGGAATATGGACACATTGCTTCAGAGTGCCCGAAGAACATCACAGAGAAGCTATGTTACAGATGTGGAGAG
>UELU01131736.1:0-10432 GCA_900490025.1 Megastigmus dorsalis
TATTTGAGGTTATGTAACCGAACACGAAAAATGTCTACCACAAAAGCTAATATGGAATTTGAAAGTACTAATCTTCCCCTTTCAAACCTACTTGGATTTATTAGGATATCTTTATTTTTCCCCAAAATATTGTAATTTATATTGGATAACGGAGAAATGGCCAGACAGATTAGAGTGGACAGTTGGTCAGTATAATGTTGTTTATGAAAGTCTTGTTGACGGCCGCCATAGACGATCTTCTAGGGGTTATAACAAAAAACTGACACCGGCAATAGAAAGGGCATCCTCGAAAACCCCTGAGATAATATTTTGAAGAAAAAATATCGAACCGTCAGCAATAGAGAATGCGTTGTATAAATCTGAACACCTCAGCGTTAATGGGTTGAAACGCTAAAATAAAAAATTTCAAATTACAATATTTTGGTGAAAAATAAAGATATCCCAAAAAATCCAAGTAGGTTTGAAAGGGGGAGATTAGTACTTTCAAATTCCATATTAGCTTTGTGGTAGACATTTTTCTTGTTCCGTTACATAACCTCAAAAGCAGCTAAAAAACGCGTTTTTGCACTTTTAGGTTAGGATATCTTGAAAACCTGACGTACAGGAGCAATTTTGAGTTCGGATTCGGATTCAGCGCATCAAAATCCTTCGGAAATGTTTGGTCTGCTTTCTGGCTTTTGACTTTTGTCAAATTTTGTCGGCCTGTGTTATATATGCAAATTAGAATTTTCTTTAAAATTTCATAATTATTATTAAAATTTAAAATATATTTTTAAATTTTATACTAGTCTTCTACATTCAAAAATAATAATAATTTTCAATTATATATTTGTGCAAAAATATAAAAAACTTTGATTAAAACATAACCTAAAATTTAAAAAAAAAATTCATCCCCAAATATTTAAAAATTATAAATCTTTAAATTATATTTTAAAAGTATTCGAAAATACAAAATAAATGAGATATTAAACATCAAATCGCATCAAATCATTATTGAAATATAAATTTAAAAATAAAATCTTTGTAAGAAAAATTGAAATTTCTTCAAAACTTATTAACCAAATGTAAATAAAAAATATATGCAATTCTCAAGGAATAAAAATTCGGTTTATATATCAAATTTTTATAAGATTTGAGCAGTTTTACACCCGTTATCGGATGTCACAGAAAACCGATTTTTTTCATAATATTATTAATTTCTTAAAAAGTATAAAATATTAATACCTAAAAATTTAACGGATTCATGCTAACAATAATGTATAAAATTGAGTTCATAATGAATAATAAGGAAATTCTAAAGTTATAGGAATAGTTTAAAAAAATTACATTTTTAGAAATAACAAAAGCAATTTAAAAAAATAATACTTTATATTGTAGGTAATTTAATGCTCTTTGAAACGGTGAACCCTCTCGGTTAGGGGTGGCCCTTGTGGTCGCTCCTATCTGGGTAAAGTCCAACCTCTGGCGTCCGCTCGGCACGCGCTCACCGGGCAACGTCCTCTGTCGCGTCGGCAACGTCAACATCGCATGTCGCACGGATTCTGGGGGCGACACCACATGCATAGAATCCCCGTCAACATCGGGAACACAGAAAACTCGAACGGCGAGTGACATGGATGAACTCGGAAGGCTTCTCAGGGAGTCCCACGAAGCCTTCGAACATGTTATGAAGAAGATGAGGCTTCTCATCTCAGAGATGATCAACTCCACCAAAAAACAGAAGAACATAAACAGGACGGTCAAGGAGAAACTGCCGGTATTAGAGGAGATTGTCGACGCACTTCAGATCAGAGAGCGAATTGCCTCACTGGCCAGTTGACGCCTCACACAGGGGCGCCAACTTCAGAAGAACGCACATGGGACACCCAAAGAAAGGTACAATGTGGGAAAAAAAGAGCTGCCTCAAGCCCTCCCTCGCTCACCACGGCCTCAAAAAAGAGGAATGACTATACGTCTAGAGAGTGGACGCAGGTCGTTCGAAAAAAGACTAAAAAGAGCAATCGGCTAAGCGCAGCGCAAGCTGCACCAAGCACCACTTCTCAAGTGCCTCGGAACTATTCCAGCAATGGTAGAAGAACACTGGACCACGTTGGATCAAGAGAGAAGACAAAAAAGAAGAAAAGAAGAAAACAAAAGAAGAAGAAACCCATAAAACCAGACGCCATCCTATTGGAGCCCGCTGAAGGGAAGTCATATGCGGAAGTCCTGAGTAGCTTCCGTAACAACATCAAACCCGAAGAGAGCGGGGTCGAACTCAGGGCTGTACGAAAAACGAGAGCGGGTAAGATACTCCTTGAGCTCCAGAAGAGGACTGCTGAAGCCAGGGAAAAATTCAGCAGGGTGCAACGCTGCTTTCGGTGTCTGGGCTTCGAACATTCTAGCGGCAACTGCAAGGGCCCAGACCAGACAAAAATCTGCTACCGCTGTAGCGGAACCGGCCACAAGGCTGCCGAGTGTACCGCCACGCCGAGATGCTTCCTCTGCACAGCAACACCCGAGCGACCTGACGGTAGCAACCACGTCGCCGGATCTGAAGCATGTGCAGTCTTTCGGGAGGCCCTAGCCAGAACCCCACGCTCATAATGACCATAGTCGTACAGGGTAACCTAAATAGGAGCAGAACGGCCCACAACCTACTGGATCAAATATGTTCCGAGAAAAACGCCGATATATTTATAATCAGTGAACAGTATTGGAATAGGGAAGGACCAGGATGGTACTCCGATGGGCTCGGCACTGCTGACATCTGGATTCCTGATCCGAGACGCTTTCATGTCTTGGACTGGGGATCCGGCAACGGATTCGTCTGGGTGAGGCATGGTAGTGTACATTACGCTAGCGTGTACCTCACCCCGAACGAACGCATAGACAACTTCCAGTCCAAGTTAGACGAACTCGAAGATACCGTTCGGAACCTGAAAGGGGATCTGGTAGTCGCTGGAGATCTAAACGCGAAAGCTCTCGAGTGAGGGGAAATCTGCCCAGACTCTAGGGAAAGACGAGTCATGGACATGGCGTCCAGACTGGGACTAGTGGTGCTCAATACCGAACCTACATCGACCTTTAGAAGACTGGGTTACAGGGAGACCATTATAGGTCTCCCTGGTGAACGAAGTGCTAGCTACACGGATCACGGACTGGCGGATGATCGAAGATTACACGGGAAGCGATCACCAGTACATCACGTTCTGCGTACGCGATGCGAAGCCGGACAGTGTTCAGAGACGGTCTCCCCCGGGATGGAACATTGGCAAGATGGATCTGGAGAAACTAAATCTGGCACTTGAACGTGGCCAGCAAAACGTTGGATATATTTCAGAAGGTATGCCACCCCCTGCACATGCCAAAAAAGTGACAGACGCTACAATGCGGCTGCTACAAAAAGGCTTGTGTAGAAGCAGTACCAAAAAAAATCCACCAAAAACAGATGCCCTGTCTACTGGTGGACGAGTGAGGTCGTCCACATCCGAAAGAAGTGTTTGCGTCTGCGGCGCCTCACACAAAGGGCCAGGAGGAGCGATCGCGATGCAGCATCACTGGCTGTCGAGCATAAGACTGCCAAAAAAGACTTGAAGCGAGCCATATATCTGAGTCAGCAACGATGCTGGAGAGAGCTCGGCCAGGACCTGAATAACGATCCGTGGGGATTAGGGTATAAAATCGTTATGCCCAAACTTGTGTCTCTCTCTAAAGGTCACCCGAAGGATGCAAAAACGATGAACAACATATTAGTGCCCTCTTCCCCACCCACGCAATGAGGCCGGACAGCAGAGAACCATCCGGCGAAATTGAAACACAACTCTTCACGGAGGAGGAGCTTTCCAGGGCCGTCAAATCGATGCCCAACAGGAAGGCCCCAGGACCGGATGGACTACCAGCAGAACTGTTGAAGGCAGTGGCCAGAAGCCACCCTCACCTGTTGCTGGAAATGTATAACTCCTGCCTAAAAGCCGTCATATTTCCTGCCTGCTGGAAGACAGCGAGATTGGTACTGATCAATAAAGATAAGGGGCCAGCAGACGCATCAGCAGCATACAGAGCGCTATGTATGCTGGACACAGCAGGAAAACTCCTGAAGAAGCTGTTTAAGCCTCGCCTACAAGGAGCCGTGAAAGCCGCGGGAGATCTGGCCCCCCGGCAATACGGTTTTAGGCGAGGCCTATCAATCATCGATGCAGTCCAGGAGGTAGTGAATGCCGCAAAGTCCACGTAGCGGGGAAACGACTACTCCCGTCCCGTGTGTCTGCTGGCCACTCTAGATGTAAAAAACGCCTTCAACACAGTCAGGTGGGACAAGGCGCTGCAAGCACCTGAGAGACCGCTCACTAGTCTATGAAACAGAGGATGTCCCGAAGAAGGTAGAAATAACATCTGCGGCAGCCCAGGGATCTGTACTGGGAGCCGATGTCTGGAACGTCCAATACGACGGCATCCTACGCATCGAGATGCCTGAGGGCACTTTTCTGGTTGGTTACGCGGACGACTTAGCGGCGGTCATTATCGCAAGAGATGTTGACGCTGCTCAGATGCGGCTTAACCAAGTAATGCGTAGAGTCAGCTCATGGATAGAGGACCACGGGCTTGAACTGGCCGCAAATTAGACCGAAATCGTGCTTCTCACCAAGAGGCGGATCAACACCTTGCGCCCCATGAAAGTGGGACACGTAACGGTCCAGACGAAGGCAGCCGCAAAGTACCTGGGGGTGACGCTTGACAACAAGCGCACATTCGGAGAACACATACGAAGGGCGGCAGACAGGGCAGCAGCGGTGACGACGGCGCTGATCAGGATCATGGCAAATACCAACGGACCATGGTCATGCAAAAGACGCCTTTCTCATCCGCATTGCCGAGTCAATTATGCTGTATGGAGCCGAGACTTGGGCCGACGCACTACGGTATGAGATGTACCGCAAGCGTATGGCAGTAGTACAACGAAGGGGGGCTCTGTGCATTGCGTGTTCCTATCGCACGGTTTCAGAGCCTGCAGTACTGGTAGTCGCAGGGGTGATCCCTATCGACCTGCTGGCTAGGGAGCGGCAGTTACTGAGCCAGCAAAAACCCATTCTGGGAAAAGTGGCCACACAAAAAACTGCCAGAGCAAACATGATGCTGGCCTGGCAGCAAAGATGGGCAACTGAAACGAGGGGCCGATGGACGGCAAGGCTAATAAGCTAGCTGGACACCTGGCTGAACCAGGACGCAGGTGAGGTGAACTATTACCTCACCCAATTTCTGACGGGCCACGGCTTGTTTTGTTCCTACCTCCACAAGATGGGAAAGGTAGCCGAGCCTAGCTGTGGCTACTGTAACTCTCCCTTGGACGACGCACAACACACCTTCTTCGATTGCAGAAGATGGAGCGTCGAACGAGGGACACTTAAAGAGGACCTTGGATGCATCAAGCCGAACAATATCATCGGCTTGATGCTACAAGGTCATGAAAAATGGGCGAAGGTTGCCGTTTTCGTTGAGACGGTCCTTCGCCAAAAGAAGACTGACATGGACAGCGCGTAATACCGCAGCCGTCCCTAAAAAAGGAAGGGACAGCAGGAATTAGGCTGTCCCTAAGTAGGGGGCACGCAATGAGCGTGAGAAGACGTGGCACCCCCCCGAAGTAATGCCTCACGGCGGTGCCGGGGGGAATACTACTGCCACGTGGTCAAAGCGGAGGGGTTTTAGTGGGTAGCTCCAGCGTTAAAGGGGAGAGTCCCACACAGAGGGAGACACGTGTCTCCCTATCGCACATTAACGTTTCCCCTCCGCCTCGGAAAAAAAATGCTCTTTAAAACGCATATTATAAGTTTATTAAACATTAAACTTCCTTTAACTAAAAGGTTACAAAACTAAAAATCAAAAAGTAAGTTTCTGAAATAAAACGAAAGAGAATCAATGAATCTTTAAAACTATTTTTCTGGCTTAATGCGACAAAAAAACCGAGTAAAACAAATACTTATACTTTGAAATTGGTACATGCATTCTCGAGATTCAGAGGTATACATACATACACTTACACACGTACACACACAGACACGAAAAAAATTTTTCTCCAAACTACTAAATTTTTGTTCCACAGGTTTTAAAAAATTTTGTCAAGCATTTATGGAAAAAAAAATTCTCATTCATACAAAGCTTTCTCACTGAAAAAGCCAAATTATGCATCTCCAGATCTAACCTAGTATTTAGAATTTGATAACGTTTTGAGTCTGTTACAAAAGACACTCATTTTCAAGTCGATAAGGAGTATCAACAGGTTGGGAAATCTTACATATATTAAATTCTAATTAAATCAATATTGGCTCGTGGAGATTAAACGATAGAAACAGAGAGAGAGAGAGGGAGAGAGAGGTATTTTATTTATTTATCCATAAATTACGAGCAATAATTCCAATTTTCAATAGTTTAAATATACATTACCTGACCATGATTATCGAAACCGTGTTTTTCTGCTATGATGTCAGCAACTTTGGTTCCAGCTGGTACATGCACTGCAAATTGGTTTGAATATATTGGTAGTGGTCGAGGTCGAGTTCGCGGCACTGAGCTAGCAGAAATAGCCAATAAAGTTGTGAACCACAATAAAAGCACTATTTTGAAATTCATCATCTTATTTTCTGAGTCTTTGAAGAAAATCATTATCTAGATCAATAACCGCTCTTGTAAACTATGATAGAAGTTCTTAATTTACGGTACTGTTGATTTTCCATTCACACGGAATCACTGCTATCTGAAATTCTAATATTCTATTGCTGCTTCGACCGTTGTATGTGATGTTTCCCTGAATAATAAAAAACGATCAAATTAGTTACGACACCATTGTGTACTATATATAAATTATTTTTAGTGTCCTTAATAAATTTAAGATGGTTCAGATTTCAATGATAGCAGTATATAATACATTATTAGAGACGCTAGAGATTATTACAGCCGAAATACTTTTTCATTTGTGAAACTATCAAATCTGTTACGGTCATTTTTTGGACTAACCAATATGACCCTCTTCAAGAAGAAATAATATTACTTAATTTTAATTAAAATATAGGCAACACATTTCTTATAATTCAATTCTTTTTCTTTAATAAGTCATGCATATACATGTTCGGTATCGAAGCCGATTTGTACAACACTTTCAATTTTGCAAATCGAACTAAATTCGACAAAGCTACAGCTTATTGAAGATTCTTTGATGAGGCCTCATTCATAAGACTTAAAAGACGCAAAGTTATGATACTGATGCTACAAAAATTTTAGCGACACTGTAAACCTCAGTACAGCTAAAAATTTGCCTTCATCGAAACAGAAAATTTTCAAGTTGTGTCTGAAATATGTACTTAAAACCTGGCCAGATGATGAATAATTCATATATGAAGAGCATGACCTGCTTAAAAAGGTGATTCAATAGATTTCAAACGATGGATTCGGTCAATAGAAATCCATTCATATCAGTAAATTTTGTCACTTCTGAAATATAATTTAGTCTATTTTCTGACAATTCGAATTTATAGTTTTGAATTAATCTTAACCATGAATCATGAAAATTAATATTGATTTACATTTTCATCATTTAAATTAATTATTTATAATAGAGATGAATGCAGTGCTAGTATTTTGAATCAAGGTTAATTAAATCCATATATGTTATAAAAACCAATAGATTATCAAGTATGGCAAGTATAAGTACCAAAGTGCGCAGACGAGCCTTACCTTTATACTTTGAATTTTCTTTTTAGCCTCAAATTTTTTTTTCCATATTCATTAATTTATAACTTTCATTATTTTTATGTAATCATGAGGGACTTAATTGATAGATATTTGACCGAATTTTGATATGAAAAAAGTTTCATCGCCAAAGACCATTGCGTTCTTTAGTTATTGTAAATGCAAATTTTTATGCATCTATTTCCTTTCGTGCACATGTTTCCCGAAGCTATATAAAGATATACGAGTACGAATAAAAATTCTTCGGATGCTATATATATATATATACACAGGCATATGTACAGTCTCTGGACATTACATGTGTTCGAACAAATTTAAAAATTTTGGAAATATGGCATCGAGCGGGGGTCCCACTTTTATAGGGCGCATTGCTGTCTTACGCGTTTTGCATTGTTTATGGTTGTATGCCGTGTTGGGGTTGGGTTGGGTTGGGTTGGGTTGGGTTCGGGTTGGGTTGGTTTCAACCATAAACAATTCGAAATACATAAGATATCGATGCGTCCTACGAAACTGGTACTTTCGCTTGTTACCACATTTCCGAAATTTTCAAATTTGTTCGGACAGATATAATGTCCACAGACTGTACAAGATATGTACGTACAAGCTGGTCTTTCTCAGCGCGACATATAGAGTATATATCTATGATTTACATTTATTTACGAATATTTTAATATCAAAGAGCAAAGAGAATAACATATATACAATATAAGTATTGGGAGATGCCGAAAATAATTCAAATACTTAAGGGGGTTAACGTGATACAATCTTGTTCAAAAGTTAATTTTATTTTAAAGCAGCTTTAACTCTACCACGAATTATAAAAACTTCAAAAGTCTTTAAAAAAGCGGCATACTTGAGAAAGTACAGAAAAAAGAGCAAAAGTAAAAATTTTATTCAGTGATTGTACCACGATATAAATATATTATCGACATTGAGAATAAATCTTTAAGATGTAAATCTTGAAAACGGTGAAGGCACGCTTCCTGAAATTTTTGTATGTTTTTGCAATCGCTGTCCCAAATAACATATTAGTTTTTTTCTAACTTTTCAAATAAACTTTAGAAGTTATGAGTGAGAAGGTATTATACGTTAAGTTGTCAGCCCTAAGCCACATGCTAAAATTCGTAACTTTTCGAATTAATATTTCCGTGAAGGTAGGGTCTCTGAAAATTTGTGGGAATGTCGATGGTTTTGTTATTTATACACGTTCGGAATTTAAAGAAATTCTGAAATAAAGAAAAATCAAAATAACCCTTAATGTATAATTCCAACTGAAGGCAAAATGTGTATATTAAATTTATATTATAGTTTATATGCCTTGGTGCATGGGGACGACGATAATGATGTCTCGGTGTGCAATTCGAACGTACTCGACATCTACATGTATAAGGTCGCCGATGATGGGGTCTAACTAGTGCGCTCCACAGCTTTTCGTATCTAAGTGTGGACATCGGACGTATTCGATGTTTAGGTGTATAAGGTTGTCGATGATGGGGTCTAAGTAGTGTGCTCCGTAGTTTTTCGTGTCTAGGTATAGAATTTGACCGTATTTGATTACTAGGTGTATAAGGTCACCGATTTTGAAGTCTAAGTAGTGCGCTCCGCAGGTTTTTTTTTTGTCTAGGGGTAGAATTCGGTAGTACTCGATGTGTAGGTGTACAGGAAGCCCGATAATGGTGCCCTCGTATACATGTATTACTCTATATTTTTTGTGGAAAGTGTGAATTTCGTAAATAATAAAGTTTTTACTTATAATAGCTTTAAGTTTTTAAAGAAAATGTGCAGCTCATTCATCGTAATAGTTTAAATTATGAAAATCAAGAATTTATTGTTTGCCGCTGCATATTTTCTTTTGTTTTATCAGTACTGATCGGAAATTGAGATCTTGTATGAAAATCCTAAAAATTTAATAAAAATTAATATAATTTGTATTTAAAAAAAGTTATTTTAAAAATAAGGCGATTTTTATGCGGATTTTAGATGAATGTCGTCGAACGGCGCGATTCGCATAATTCCAAACATACATCTCGCGAATAGTAGGTTTATCCTTAAAACTTACACTCTTCGTTTTAATTACTTAACAATATCTTCCGCTATAATTTCTTATTTAACCCATTAACGTCAAATGTGCACATTTGCTCATGCCCACTTTCAACACTGTATAGAAGAATCAAATCGGTCAGAAATGATCATGCAAAACATGTTTTCTGATAGATTTTTTAATGAACTTCAGAATCCGGCGTGAAAATTTCGAAAAAAAGCTTTTTTGACCCTCATTTTTTAAATTTTAGGGGAAAAACGTGAAATTTTTAAGTTTTTTTTTTTGAAAATACAAAATTTTCACAGGGAATCCGTTGAGCTAGAGGTCTAAAACCTCCAGAAATCGTGCACAAACTATTTTTCCTTCAAAACCGTATTCCTAAAAATATCAAAAATCAACTTGGTGAATCCAAAATGGCCGCCGAATGTCAGAAAAAATAATGAATTAATGATTAATTTTTTACTCCAAAAGGAATCGCTTTATGAAACAATTTCACTGAACAAAAAGTGTTTAGAATCATCCAAATATACGTGTGAATTTTTCCAGGACGTTTTGGGAAATGTTTTAATTTTTCGGAAAATGGCCAGAACCGAAAAATCAAAAGTGACCCAAAACATCTTGAAAAAATTCACACGTATTCTTTGAATGATTCTAAGCACTTTTTGTTCTATG
>UELU01131746.1:0-17757 GCA_900490025.1 Megastigmus dorsalis
TGCAATACCACGGCCCTACCCCCCTCTACGCGGCTACCCCCACTCCTCCCACTACGCACAAACAGCTCTTGCAATACCACGGGGCTACCCCCACTCCCCCACCCCTGTCTCTCCATAAGCGTTAATACACTACTACCGTACCGTCCAGTTCACTTATTGGTAAACTTGACATGAACTCTTTTGCGTTCATTCTTCATAGTTTTACCATAGACCGCATTCTTGAAAAGTTTAAAAAGAAGTTTTTCAAACTCATTCTTAGCGTTTTTTCTTTTCTCACTATTTAAATCAATGTACGGCTTTAGCCATGTCTTCTGTGTAAATTCTAATGCTCTATGGACCTTTTTTAAACGCAAACCGTATTTGAGTGCTTGCTTAAGTGTAATATAGTGTATAACATACTTGTTCTTGTCATTTAGCGTTGTTAAAAGTTTTCTCTGTTTTGATTCTGGAGGGGCAGTATATTCTGGACAAAATGGTAAATCCTTATGAGCATCGTGTATACGACTTGGATATTCCAAGTCTACTTCCAGAATGTAGCCAATAGGTGCGTCATCGTTCAGATCGTAATATAATAATTATTTAGATTCCTGAATAAATGTTATATTACTAAAGATACTAATATATAGGAAATTTGAGTATTATTAATACAAAGTTAATAATTGACAACACAGCTGATATAGTTATTTCTGCAGTTTACAGATCTCATGATCTTACTAAGCTTGAATTTATATCTAATATAAAATCTTTCCTTGAATATTGCTCGAATATTAAAAATCATTTCATTGTTGGAGATTTTAACATTGATATTCTCAAGAATAATCATGTAAGTTTGGAATTTATTAGTAATTTTGTAGAAAAGAAATATACTCCATCTTTTATACATGCAACAAGACCACTTGAAAATGATAACCATGAAATTGTATTGATAATATATTTGTGAAAACTGAGGCTTTACAATGCAGAGCCTTCACACTAAATCAACCATTAACAGATCACTATCCACTTATACTTAATATGGGTGAACTTGGAATAAGAAAATAAGAATCAATTCAGACAAATTCAATTAACTATAAAAAACTAAAAGATATTGCTTCTACTAAAAATTAGAATTTAATGGATAACATTAATAATCCAGATCTTGAAATTGATTTTTTTATCAGTGAAATACAAAATTGTACTAATTTGGTAACTAATAAGTGGAAGATAAAGAACAAATCTAAAATGATACTTAAAAAAAGTTGGATTAGAAAATCAATTATGAAATCCTGAAAAAAAAAAAGAAAAATTCTATGGAATAGACCGCATTTACAGAAAAGATCCATCTAATAATTCAGCGAAAAGAAACTATTTGAATTACAAAAAAACATTAGATAAAGTTATCAAAGATGCTAAAATAAAAAATGATGAAAAATTTGTAGAAACCAAAAGAAATGATGCAAAAAAATATGGGAGTTTATTAATAATAAATTGGGGAGAACCATAAAAAATAATAAACAAATAAGCTACATAAACAATGATAAAAATGAAAGAATTGAGAATCCAAATGAAATAGTTAACCATATGAATACATTTTTAACTGAAATTGGTAAAAAAACTAGTAAAAATATAAAAACTCCTAACTACAATACTACAACACATAATATAAAATTTTCAAGTGACAAATCAATTTTTCTTAAACCAATAAATAGTATTGAAATTAAGAAAACTATAACTAATCTTAAACATAAAGCTGGTGCTCTCGATAATATAAGTACTAAATCTTTAAAATCAATTATTGAATTTATATCTGAACCATTAGCTGTAAGTTTCAATAAGTGCATTGAATATTCTACATGGCCTGAAGCACTAAAAATTGCTGAAGTAGTTCCAATTTTCAAAAGTGGAGACAAGACTTTAACATCTAATTACAGACCAATATCATTAATTTCTAATATTGCAAAGATCTTTGAAAAAGTAATTTATGATAGAATGTTTGATTTTATTAAATGCAAGAATATTTTAAATAAACAACAATTTGGATTCATAAAAAATAAAGGAACTGCTGATGCCCTCAACTACTTAGCTAATACTATATATAATAAACTAGACAAAAATAAACCACTAATTATTGCATTTCTTGATCTAGCTAAAGCTTTTGATACGGTTAATCATGAAAGCTATCTTACTGGTAGAAAGCAAAGGGTTAAATACTTAAATACTTTTAGTGATTTTTGTTCCTTAACGACAGGCACCATTTTAGGTCCTTTATTATTCATCCTATATGTTAATGAGTTGTTGGAAGTAATGCTACCTGATTCAATTGTGCCATATACTGATGACACTCGAGTAATAGTAGAAGAAAATTCTTGGAGTTTAGCTGATATCGAGCTAAAGGACGATAAACCGTTTCGTCTCGTTCCGTTTAGATATTCTATCGATAAAAAGAATGCGATTCAGGCGCAAGTGAGAGAGATGCTTGCCGACAGAATGATCGAACCTTCATCGTCGCCATACAGTTCGTCTATCGTCATGACGAAGAGAAAAGACGGGCGGTTTAGATTCTGCATTGACTATCACCGACTAAACGTGATTACGAAAGACACTGCGCAAAATCTCCCTATAATACACGAGGTTATAAAAGATATCGGCGCCGCAAAAATTTTCAAGACTCTTGATTTGAAAAACGGGTATTGGCAGATTGCGATGACAGAGCGCGCAAAACCGTATACTGTTTTTGCTACACCGGACGGTGGGCTTTCCCAGTGGCGTGTGATGTCATTCGGATTAAAAAATGCACCGGGCTGTTTTAATAATTTTATTACGCAAGAGGTTATATGCGCTTTCGTGAGCGATTTTGTGCGGGCGTACCTCGACGATTTCGTTATTTACTCCAGTACTTGGGACGAGCATATCGTTCATTTTAATAAAGTTTTCAAACGACTACGGCTGTACGGACTTACGTGCTCGATTAAAAAATGTTTTTTCGGTCACGAGAGCTTAAAGTACCTCGGACATCAAATCACGGATATGGGAAACGAAGCGAAACCCAAGCATCTACGCGCTATCTTGGAAGCCGCGGTTCCACAAAATGCACAAATGCACAAGGATATGCGAAAATTTTTCGGAATCTATGGATGGTTACGCGAGTACATACCGGATTTCGCGCAGATCGCCCTGACGCTTACGTCTTTGCTAGCGTCCAGTAAAGCTTGGCGCTGGACAGAAACAGCGCAGCACGCGTTAGACGAAATTAAAAAGGTTTTCCACGCGCCGCTTGTACTTTGTTATTAGCTGTGCGTCTGCAAAATTTACTAAGGTCGAACAGCGCTATCACTCGAATGAGCAAGAGTGCCTCCCAGTGATATGGGCTTTGCGAAGGTTCAAGCGGTACCTTTAAGACGGCTGGTTTACGTTTCGCACTGACAATCGCGCGTTAACGTGGCTAGACAGAATAAAGGACGAAAAGGGCAAATTGCATTGATGGGCAATGTACCTGCGCAGCTTCACATTTACGGTGGAGCATGTTCCAGGCAAAAATAACGAGCTACCGGACGCTTTGTTGCGAAAACCAGGGAACGACGTATACAGTGACAATGCCGCTGAGCTCGAGGCTCTTTTACCGCCTGAAAGAGCCGCAGCTCAATCGGACGTGCATCTCGCGCATATAATGTCTAAAGTGGAAAATAAAGCGGCTTCACCGGATAAACTTTTTCATCTGCGGACTGATACCTGCAATACCGGTATGAGCGCAGAGCTGTATTATATCAAAGAAAACGGTGAAAATATTGTAATCTGTCGCGCGTCTACAAATTTTACCGAGCCTGAAAATCAGTATAGCTCGGACAAACAAGGCTGTCTCGCGTAAGTTATAAACGTGTGGAAGTGCTAAGTGCGATAAGGACGCAAATAATAGTTCCTTGGTTACATTCGTTAAGTATCATTATTGATAATGAGTGGACGAAAGAGATCAAGAGGTAGGCGCGATGCCAATGTGCGTCTTGCTTTAGAAGTGTGCAAAAATGCACACAAATTGGGCGATATACAAGGAAAAATACGTGCCCTTCGAAACGTATGCTTGCTCTACGAGGTCAATCCCATAGAGCTTAGTCAACAAGACCTCGCAGAACGACAGATGGATGCCCAGGAGAGCTTGAAGCTGAAACCGGAGATGGATGCCCCGCTTCAAGCAGCAACTGAGCTCGAGCGTGTAGGGCTCGAAGCGGTCCAGCTGAGCGACGCGGTGGACGCAGAACTTATCGACAAGTTGATGGCCGACCTCGATCAAATTTTGAGATAAAATCAACCGGATTGACTCATCCATAAGCGTCTGTGATTTACGCTTGTGTTAAGGAATTTTAAAAAGTGTTCAAGTGCTTATAATATTAATTGAATTAACAATTTAATGACTTTACGATCAATATTTCATTACTATTTAAAATCATAATATTTGTTTTGCAATCTATAATTTAATTTTTTGTTAATTACACAAATTATATTCACATACATTAACACACACACGTTTTAAATATTATTTATGTAAAAAAGACATTCAGTTGTACACCTACAATTGTAAAATGTTAAAAAAAAAATTATTATAATAAACGTACGGCAGAGCATTTTCTAGGTTAACAGATCGCATAAATTATCGCGCTCGTCTTTTTATAATTATAGAAATCATAAATTGATTTTGCATTTCATCTTCAATCCCAGCCTCGGAGAAAAAGTCGCCGAACCCCGGAGGGATTTGACGTACGCTTGCACTCACTAAAAGCAAGTGCAAGGCGCGATCGTCTTTTCCTCCTCCGGGCGAAGTTGACGATCACGCTCAGTGCAAAAGGGGGCGACGACGCTGGTTTGCCCGTCGTCATCGGCGTTACGGAGAGCCACTTGAGGACGCCAGAGATAAAGGTTGGCTCGCAAAAGCTAACGTCGATTAACCGCCGCGCTACACGCGTTCGCTCCTTTCTTTTCTTAACCAATATATTTTAGAAAGTGCTCTCCGATTTATCATATAACCCACAGTGTCATTTATTTATAATAACCCTCCGCCATCGCCTACCTTTGATTAAGCTCCGCGAGCTTACATCAATATAAAAACAATCGTGACCTAGAGCAATGATTACAAAATAGAGTACTAAAAATAATAAGTAAAAATGCTTTTATATGTGAAAATTACCCGTTAAATATTGAACAAAATCTCCATCTCGCATGATTATCCTACTACTACAATGATCTTAAAAATAAATATGAGTAATCAACTAGCATAACTAGAAAAAAACCTATAGATTACCAAAAATTAATAAGACTATTAGTAATAAGAACAGCTATATTGTTGCAATAAGGTTATTTAATGATCTACCAAATGATCTAAAAAATTTAAGCTTAAGAGGAAGCCGTACTAAGAAATGCGACCTACCTTACCGATATTCTAATTATTCAATTTATGTTTGAAGGGATTATCATAATAACTTCATAATTTGGGAAATGATAGAAAATGAAATATATTTTGTGCCTCTGGTCTTCGTGTATCGAAATTCTACAATAAAATAAAAAAACATTCTCACGGCTACTAGTGAAATTGTAATAGCGCATGAGGCGTTCGGTTTAGCCCTCCTTCTAGCCTCTGCAGCTCTTCTCTTAGCTTTCTGCGCACGCGCACCATGCCCTACTATCTCCTATGCAGAATCCAATTGCGATTCCTATTTCTCAAATAAAAATGTTGTTGTTGGTTCAATCGTACTTTTCAATGTTTCAGAATATTCTATTTAGTTATAGGGTTGTGCCAGTGGTGTGTTTCTTAGAGATATGCATATAAATTGATACGATATAAGCAAAATGTCACCTAACCTTACAATTTCACTAGTAGCCGTGAGAATGTTTTTTTATTTTATTGCAGAATGGCGATACACGAAGACCAGAGGCACAAAATATATTTCATTTTCTATCATTTCCCAAATTATGAAGTGATTATGATAATCTCTTCAAACATAAATTGAATAATTAGAATACCGGTAAGGTAGGTCGGATTGCTTAGTACGGCTTCCCCTTAAAGAAATATAATATAAAAAAAAAAACTTAAAAAATGGGTTAGTAATAATATTACCTAATAAATCAATAAATGGAATTATACTAATGATCTGTACTACGTAACTTAGACTTGATCCGGGTTTTCGTGATAACGGAGTGATCTAAGTCTCTAAAGATATACCTAATTGTTAATTAATTTACAAAATTATATATTTGTTACGCAGAATCAAAGGATTTATCTTATTCTTTAAGTTAGTTTTAAGTCTAGTTTGTAAGTTTTTGTATCCCAGACTAGCACGCAGGAATAGTACATTACATTACAAGGGACGAAACGCGATCGAAGTTCTTCCCGTGTAATGTATACTATTTTTCTTGATACCTGGCCGAAAATTCGTTTTTAACTAACGACCACAAAACGAAAATGAACTCGGTATGCAGGATTTGTCTGCTTCGGCAGCCGCGGCCATTATTTTGTTTCACCTTGTCCCTCTCACGGCTAGTAAGTTTTTTGGTCGAGGCAGTGTACCAACTTGATATACCCAGCAGCTACTGTGTCTGATCTCCAGCCACCTAATTGCTTTATCATAGGCATATTAGCACCTGATTCGGATAGTAATGTGGCCGAGGTCCTGCGAAAGCAATTGCCAATACATCATGATGCATTCTCTAATTTTAGATAAGAAGCAATCGTTGAGGGGATCAAATCAAATTTATTTTTCCCCATGACTTGACGATGACACTTACCGTTGAGATATTATATAAAAAATCTATCCGTAAACAGATCTTGAGGCTTTAACAAAATGTAATGCTTAACTTTTGAATAAAAAAATGGTCCAATAATAAAGGTTCTATCGGTATAAGTCTTTGTGTCATGGATCGATACTATGAATTAATTATTATTATCTTCAACATGAGAATACTTGATTTCAGTGATTTCTTTACATCTCATAGCGCCACAAACGCCAAAAATGAGTAAAATCTGAAAAATTTGAGTACGTAAGAACTAATGAATAAGATCTGAATGTAACATCGAAGCTGAGAAAGTAGAAAATTATGATATTCATAATAAATACCTTTGCTCCTAAGTAGATATAATCAGGTGCATTGCTCATGAACTTCATGATTTGCTTCCAACTAAATACGAGTGACTTTCTTGGCTCATAGCCTTTAGAATTATTCTTGAGAATGCTTTTCAAGTTGAAATAGGTACTGATGTATTCAACATTTTTTTTAGTATTGACTAAATACTCCATAGAGTAGCCGGACCTACTTTCTTCTGTAAATCTTTGAAATAGTAAATCAGAATATTTTCTTTGAAGGAGTTTACCTTGTTCTCATTCATCCATTTTATGAATGTGTCATAAACTAAGTTGCAGCGATCAGCAGATTTTTTAGGTAATATTTGTTCATTTATTACTGACTAAGCCTCTTGTTCAAAATTACGAATCACCTCCTCTTCGTCAGTACTGTCATCTGATGAAGACTTGTCGGTATTCATTATTATGAATAATTTAAATTTGTTTAGCGCACAGCTGACAAGCTATACGTAGACCAGGTAGGTTATGATATTATCTTATGTGTTTTAATACTTAAAACATTTTTTACGTTACACGAGAGTGAGCGTACAAAATGGAGGAATTAATTTTAAAAAAAAATGCACATGAAAGCGCGAGTGCAGTGATGGAAAAGTCGACCACTAAATTAACACTTTTATTCTTACGTGCAAGCTATACGTAGACCGGGTAGGTTATGACGTGTTTTAATACTTAAAACATTTTTTACGTTACTCGAGAGTGAGCGTACAAAATGGAGAAATGAATTTAAAAAAAAAGTGCACATGAAAGCGCGAGTGCAGTGATAGAAAAGTCGACCACTTAACACTTTCATCCTTACGGGACGGGTATATAGGGACGAAAGGCGAATTTTCGGCCGAGGTAGTAAGAAAACTTATTTTCCTCGACTAGATTACTGAATGTAATGTAATGTAATTACTCTGGAGAAATAAAATAAAATAAAATAAAAAAATAAATTCTTCATGTTCCTTATACTCGCGACCCATAAATTTATTGTTTGCTTTGGCATAGCGGTCGCAGTATTGACTAATGCCACCCCGTATTCCTTGTTCTATGAACAATACCATGTTAATATCTGTAAGTAAGTCTAATTGGATCTTCGTATATTTTAACACAGCATCCCACGTTAAACTTGGATTGGTCCGATAATGGGCCGGGTCGAGCCCATAAGCTTCGAGACATTGTTTCTAAAATTCTCGAAAACTTCAACTCAGAGATGCACATCAGTCTTTAAATACAAGTCGGAATACTCTCCAAGAGTTTTTATATCAAAATCATTCCAAACTCGAGAAGCATGCATATAATCCTCATAAGATATATGACTATCATTCAAGCTGCTGTAGAATTTTTCCTTACTTGGAAGTTGTTCCTCTTTTAGCCTTTTAAATGAAGCCACATACTCATATGGGAAAATACCCTTTCTTTTAAGTAAATCAATCTGATTTGTAGAATAATTGTCATCCTTCAATATCTTTTCAGCGATGTCCAGTTTTTTCAGGTAGGAAGCTAGTTTGTCGAGCGAGCAAGGCAGGAAACGAAATGAATCAATAAATCTGAAACTCATTTGACTGTCTTTAATATATTTTGTAAATAAAACGTATTTTTCCTTTGTTTGGTGCAAGAGAGATACTCAAAACTTGTAGCGATTTATTTTATGAACAAATGCGAGTCATAGCCAGTAGGATTATACAATACTACCGGTACAGTCCTAGAATCTGAATAATTTATATTGCAGACATCATGAGCTGGTCCTCTATATGTGAAACATGAAAAATAATAAAATTAATATTTGAGAAATCGTAAGTAAAAATGAAAAAAATAAATAAAATAATGTTTTGACCTCTTACCGCCCTGTGAGATGACAATGATCTCGAACTCTTATGTCAGTGCGAGTGAAGTCGATCTTACAAATATGGCAAATTATAGCATTTTTAAATTCGTTATTTTCCTCGTTTGTAAGCTCATCCATCTCCTTCGGATTTTCTTGAATACACTATATTTCTGATACTAGATCTAGCAGCCTTTGAACGAACCAAGCCGCTACGCTCACCCTTGTTCTTCTTCTACTTGTCTATGATAGAGATATCGAGAATGACTCTCATCATAACTGCATTTAACGTATAATCCTACACTAAATGTTTTGTGTTGTTGATATGCCTTTTTATCACTGTCAACAGGTTCTAACAAGCATTCAAAGTCGGCATATATAATGAATGGAACTCGCTCTTTCCCCTCAAAATTTTTGAATTTGAGTATTTTGTTCTGTTCTTCGGGCAGCTGAATTTTATACTTGTTCAGACTTGCACAGTCCTCTATATGGTTACTCAGTTTGACGTCATTGTGGAAATAGTGAAGGCAGCAATCGCATATATAAGCTTTTGATCTATGTTTCGTAGCCTGCGATCTTACTAGTCGAGATAAATCCTTTATCCAGATACAATGTCATTTCGGTAAGTATGCACTATCCATTCGAGTTGATAATGGATCTTCTTTTTCTTCTTCATATTCATCGACATACTAATCCTGTATTAAAAGGAGATTAGCGTGATACAATTTTTCGAATGATGTCACATGGTAAGGAGACACACTATATTTTCCCCCATTTTTTTCAGTTATACAAATTTATGGTTACATGATTTTGTTTCTCTTTAGTAATCTGTTTGGGTGTTACAAGAAATTCAATCCTCTCAAAATTCAGTTCTCCTTCAAATCTTTTGTATGTGCTAGCACGGTATGCATGGTTAAGATCTGGATATAAAGCTGACAATACCAAGAATTTATTATCGTTATTTTGTATATTAATACATGCACTCTTCTTAGCAATTTGTTTTGGTAATTTAATATGTGAACTGCCTTTTATTGGATTAAATTTATTCATATTTACAGTTGAATTTAAAATTGAATGCAATTTCCAGCCAGAATCTTTTTCTTGAAATTCTTCCTAAACATTGTGTATGCATCCTCTAAAAATGCTTTGTAATCAATATGACCTAGATTGGTGATTATGTCTGATCATATACGATTTTGAAATGCTAATTCAACATCATCCCAGCATACTTTTTTCTGCTGCTGCTGCTGTAAGCCTTCCGCCTGCACTGACACTCCATCACCTCGCTTTAAACTGTATTCGAGTTTGCGTCGAATACTTTGAAAATTTTCTAGCAGCGTCTGACATTTAGATTTTTCTGCTGTGTTAGTTTCTGCTGAATGTATATTGAAATTCAAGTTGGTTATAGCATCTAAGGCTAAGTCCATCCACCTAGAAATATCATCGAGGCTTGCAAGATTCTTTACTGCATAGTGGTGTGCATTTTGTAGTAATTTTAGAGTATCTCCAATATACTGTACTGGCAGCATGATTTTGCTTTGGTTTTTTCTTTTTCGAGTGAGAGGAGTCAGAGGAGAGTTGAGAACTTTGGAGCTCTTAGAAGAATGATGTCCAGTTGAAGCCTTAGCCACCTTATATACCTAAAATGTATGTAGAGAGGTGCGCGAGTTTCCAATGCGCAGCAAAAAAGGCGGGGTATATAAGATTGAAGAGTGGTGGAGATGGTAGAAGATGCGCATGCTTGCTAAAAACTGCACTAACACAGAACGGAAGAGTGGGAAGGTGAAAAGATGTGTTAAAAGACTGCTGCAGTAGTGCGCATGTGTATTAGAGTATTAAGATGAAGCGGCACGAAAATGTAAAAGTGGTAGGAGAAATATAAAAGTATAGTATAAATATGGTAATTGATTTAAAAACAATTCATTTACATTCGAGATGGAGTACATATTAGATGTTCAAGGTTTCCAGACCTCGTTGAATGAATTTATAATCAAGGAGGTTGCTATACTTCCTATCGAGGAAGACACATTTCCTTCAGTTTACTTATCCCACTCACCTCAAGAGTGGTGTCATCTTTCTGAGTGGCAGAAAAGTGAAAATCGTTGGTTTGAGCGAAATTACCATGGACTACCCTGAAGCTCTGGCGATATACCCTACGAAGATTTAGCCGAGATATTGAAAAATGCTGTACGAAACGCCCGAACCGTTTTTGTCAAAGGAATTAAAAAGAAAAAAGTGCTGCAGAGAATAATAACTAATGTTAAAAATCTTGAGGATTGGAACTATCCTGCATTGTGTAGATTATATGCAAATATGAATGTATTTTGTACACATCTTACATTATATGAAAATTCAATTTGCGCCGTTCGCAATGTGTGTGTATTAAAAACATGGTTACTAGAAATTTATAAACAACCTACTTTACCGCCCGAAGGTAGATGAAGTAGACAATTCTACACGCGAAAAGCTGTATTCAATATATAATTAATATGAAACTAAAAAAATTTTGTCTACTAAATTTGCTTAGTTTTTTCTTCTGTATCATCTGGAAATCCCAACCTCGAATAATATAGTGTAAGAATAAAACTATTTTAAAATTATTAACAAAGAAAAGAAAAAATCCTTACAGGAATAGATATTCGCACGCCATTTTGCATTTGCGAATAGCGTATCGATACGATGAGACGCTTCAAAGACGAATACAAGCCCGCGTCACGCGTATCACGTGTGAGAAGACAGACGACGAACACATGCAATACTTATAGGTATACTTATAGCGCTCAGCCGCTTGCCCGTCCGAGGACTTGGTCAAAGCAATGAGCGTCTATGTCTTCAACTAAACGAGTAGAGCAGGGTAGGTTAGGCGTGCTCTCCTTCCCGTTCCCCGGCGCTTCTGCCGTACCGCGGAAACTCCGCCCATTTTCTCCCCTGCCGCCGGTGCGGAAACGGTGACGCGAACTGATTGGCTGATTTTCTAAATTTTCAATTGCCAATAACCCTAAAATTATGCATTTAATCGAATAATGGCAAAGTTAATTAAGTCTTAAAATTTCCTCCTCTATCCGGTGGATCCTTTTGCGGGATCGATAGAGGGACGCCCTGTATATTGTTTTTTGTTGTATTATTTGTAAATTTTTCTTAAGTTTAATTAATAATATCATGAATAAACACTAATGTTAAACGGAACTCATTGAGTCTACCCATTCATTTCCTTCTAGTACCATAAAAATATCCTAACCTCCATCCAACAACCCTGTCTTCCTGAGCATCCTAGATGGAGCGTCCCGACACCCAATTTAAAGAACGGAACTCAATGAGATAAGTTGTGTGTTAAGATTATAATCGACAAGCGTGCGATATGTCGGTATCTTGGGTGTATAAATTAAAAAAACCAGAATTAGGAAGGGAACGTCTCTGAATTGCAACAAAGATTAGTAGCGTATGTAAGAGAAAATCCAGAGAAATTTAGCGATAAATCGGAAGACGAAAAAGAGTATAACGAAGACCTAGATAAAACAACAGATTTAGCGGAAGATAGAAAAAACGTATTTGTAAAAATAGCGTCCGATAGCCAAAGTACCCCATTACGGGATGAAGAGTCGATACCAGAGTATAATAATATAACAGGAAAAATATTAGATCAAATGAGAAAATGGAATTGTCACTTTGACGGAAATGATGTATACTCTTTTCTGGAACGAGTGACAGAATTAAAAAAGATATATCAACTGACAGATGCACAATTGTTGCAAGGTTTCCCTGAGCTTTTAAGAGGAGAAGCGCAGTAATGGTTTAAGAATATAAACCGAGCAATTGACACAAGGGCCAATCGAGCCTATATGCACATATGTGACCGCAATTACAATATGAAACCAGAATTAAGGCTACATATTAAAAAAAGAGATATTACCAGCAGCAACGTCTTGATTCAGCAAGTAGTGGAACTGAAAGAGGTATTAAAAGACACTGCAATAGAAAGAAAAACAGTACAAACACAGAATTTCCGACCAATGAATCAAAGTCCAGGTGGAGTCTTGGTAGTAACAGCAGCATATGAGAGTAATTAATGTTGTTGTTCTAACCAGGAATTGCAACTGTTATCAAGGGGAGAACTCGAAAGCGGCCGGTTCTCAAAGAAAAGACCGGCCGGAGGAAACCATGACAACCAATATTATGTCAGAATAAGAATAGGAGAGGAAAGATTTATGGGATTAATAGACCCAGGATCAGTATGTTCATACATAAATGACAGATGTGCTGAGAAAACAGTACAGCAACGCTGGCAGCGCACTACAGAGGAAAAAGCGCAGCCATGACTGATGGCACACCGAACGTCCTTGATAATAGCTTATCAGGCCTCGCAAGCGTAAACGATACAAACATTAAACATAAATTTTTGATAATGAAAAATTCAAGCCACGAGTTACTGTTAGGCATGGATATTTTAGTACGTCTAAACTTGTCGTTAAGATTAAAGGAGAAAATACTGAATCCTGGAAATGTCACCAAAACAAAGAGTTTATGCAACATAGAGGATTTCAAAGGATTAGCCAATATTTCAGAATCACAAAAAAAGTTTTTGGGGAAATTCATTGAAGAAGAAATGGCGACTTTCGAATCAATAAAAGGCGTAACCTCAAGTATTCATAGTTCAACTCATTCAGTAAAATAAGAAATAAATCTCGAGGTTAAGGCATATCATCACTTTCGTTCTCAGTTTATTTTCATTACTCTCTCTCTCTCTCTCTCTCTCTCTCTCTCTCTCTCTCTCTCTCTCTCTCTTCATCGTACTTCATTATTCTCTCTCTCTCTCTACATCGTTTTTAATTGTGTGAGTGTATTTATTGGCGTGAGTGGGTGCGTGTGTGCAATAAGTGAATGTTTTAATTTTAGAATACAATTGACCAATAGATATAGACCGCTTGATTTACCTTGCTTATTCGTATTTTAAGATAAGACGCTCTGTGATATTACTTGTTAAATATTTTGAAGACTGATTTTTGTATTAAATTTTAACATATGCGATATCGTAGATAGTAAATAAATGCAATATATTACATAGAATAATGAAAACAAAGACTGTCTTTTATGTTCTGTAAAAAAATGTATTATTACCACTTAATTTTGTATTTATATGCAAATAAACATATATCTACCTATATATCTATCTTTTGCTCTCTCTCTCTCGGTTTCGTGGTTGGCGGATCGTCCTGCTACTGTTCCGGCAAAGTCGACGACGCTTTTTCACCGAGAAGGAAGCAAGCGTGGCATTTTCACCGTTGAATGCTCGGCTGCTCGTGGCATTTTCACCGTTGAATGCTCGGCTGCTCGTGGCATCGGAGGTGGGTTGTTTTTTGGTCGTGAAAGTGAGTATACATTAAGTTTTTCTCGGCTCTCTCAACTTTTGAGGTTAGGATACAAGGTTACTCACACCTGCTTTTTTTTGTCGAAAACTGGCAGTCCTCCCCAAAATTACGCTTGTAAAGGTTGCCTTAATTTTCTCTGCGTCCTTCACCGCACTGACTAGCGCCTGCGCAGTTTTTGGCCCCGCTAGGTGGTGACGGCAAATTGCGTAACACGCGTGAGACAGGGCACGAAACCGGTTATACATATGACTGCGCCAGCTACCTCCATGCCGGGAAATATTCTACAATTTCCTGCAATTTTGTTCTCCCAGTCCCACTAATATCACTTTTTCGTTGGTTTTATTATGTTCTTCTTATCGTTATGATGAAAAAGTAGCCCGCTAAGTGCCCTATTTGTCTCAAACCAGTCACTAGACAAACGGGTCAAGCATTGCCTTGCATCGACTGCAACAAACTCGTGCACTTGGACTGCTGCTCGTCGGAATTACTGGTGTCGTCGAGAGGTGTGCTTTGCTGTGCCCCGAGCTCTTTACGAACTGCGCCCCTCAGCCAATTGCGGGCATCCCCTCTTTCAGTACCACCCTGTGACTCTGTCGCTCTCTCATCCAACGTGGTTCACGAGGCCACACTTACGACTGCCAGTGGCTCATCGAAGAGGCTTAGTTCGCCCATCTCCCCTTCTCTTGCATAGGCTTCTAAGTAATACTGTGCGAATTCAATTTCGAGCGAGTCCGAAACCGATTCTCCGTGCGGCAGCTCTCAATCGGATTCAAAGGTGGCCTTTTCTGCAGCTTTTGTGACCTTCATGGGAAATGTGCCGCTAGCGTGGTTCTTCACGTGGACGACGGCTCACGGCTCCACGATCTCGACCGTCCAGCGCGATATGGAAAACCATCAACGCGGTATTAACGAGCTGAGTACTCAACTCAGAGCAGAATTGAACGAGATGTGCGCGGCTGTCTCGACTCTCACATCGCGTGTTCAGGCCCTCGAAAATGCCGAGGCGTCGCGAGGCTCCCAAATCACAGCTGGTGAAGGCGTGGAAGCTTGCGACGTGCACATTACGGGCATACCCCGCAATGTGTCATGTATTGCGTCATTCCTCCCCAGGCGCGCGCGACTTGGTCATCATTCGGGTGGCAAAGCTAAAGGCTCGGCGTTGCGAGGAGATTTTGGGCGAGGGCGGTGGATCAGCTATCTTTCTACGAGCACTCTGGCTAAAAAGCTTTCACCTGCTCTTCGGTAAAGCATACGAGGCTTAGAAAAAATTAAATTATACCAGACCCTCCGTTCGCAAATTGATCGAGCACATAAGAGCATCGCCCTCTGGCCCTCTCATACCAGTTTTTAATGAGGCAGATTTGGCGCCTCTCCATCCAACCCCTCTCAACTCGTGAAGAGTAGCGAATCTGCCGCTTTCACAGCGTGCTGCTCATACATCTTCACCATTAGTAGTTCATTCCCAACAACCGAGAGATCCTTGGGATTTTATTAATTGTAATGTACTGAATGTTTTTCGTAATAATGTGAATAGACTAAAATCACATTTCACACTCATGGAGGCGTACATCGCGAACAATGCGTGTGACATTTTAGCCACTACCGAGACGATAGACTGCAGCGAGTGCACAGGGCTGCTCTATCACGATGGCCAGGAGTACGAAGTCCTTGGAATCAGCTTATTTTATCAAGAAGCACAAGATGCTTTATATTCAGTTCTTTTTTAAATTTCGTTGAGAGCATATTTTTATTTATATTTTTTAATTTTTAAGGCAGCTTTGCGGTGGATTTTCCCTATTTATTCAATAATTTTTCTTTCATACAAAAAATAATCTTTATTGTTCAAACTTTTTACATATTAAAATACACATTTTGAAGATATAAAATTTTTTTTTTTTTACGGTTTTTTCTTGACAAAATGGCTGCCTCAAAATTGTTCTTTTGTTTGACTGTCGACACGATATCTCACTAACGGATCATCTGAAATCTAAAACTAAATAGATCCTTAAAACTTATAGTTGTGGCTGTTGCATAGTCTAGGACTTTTGAATTTTTTGGCTCTTTTTTGCAACATAAATTGTTTATAACTTTTTGAAAAACTTATTGATCGTTATAATCCTAGATCATACAAAAAGAACATATATCAGGAATAAGCTGTTCAAATTTCAACTGAATCGGTGCAGTAGTTTTTTTTAAATCGTGTCGATATTGTTGAAAAACGTTGTTTCGAGAAAAACGCGTTCAAAGTTTTTTTTTATGAAAAAAAAGGGTCTTACACTCAATCAGTGATGCCAGCTCCATATATAACTCCTTCAGCTTCCTCGTGCGCATCATTTTCTCGTATTCTAGCGTTTCTGCGGGCCACCCTGCTTTCTTTTGAAGCCTGAGAAGCAACCCGTTCGGCTTTCCGCCCGCGCGTTGCATTGACTTTCTCAGCGTGTTTTTGAGTCTCACTGCCTATTGTTACGCTCATAAGACTCATTATTTTTAATACTGTACTGAAGCCTTCATTAAAAGTGCGTGCTGCTGTATAAGCTGCTATTTCAACGATTTTTTTTCCACAAAAAGTGTATTTTGGAGCCATGGCCCAAACACAAGAATTAAAACTTTCATTATTGTTCTGAGTGTTTGCGCCAGTGCATCTTTCTAATAAATCTTCACTAGTGAGGTCTGCATAAATTGGTTTAAGTACTGCTTGAGTATCGTTGTCAAAAGCGGGAGGATGCTTAAAAGTACTCAGTTTATTCTGTGCTGCTGCTAAACGATACTTACACCAAGAATCGTCTGGGCAGTATTGGTGCTGTGGATTTTCGTCGGTCGAGCTTCTATAGTAGAATGTCGCCCAAATAGCTTTTTTCATTTTTTCGGGTGATTCAGGATGATTCAGAACACCAAATCCATAAAAAGCGGATAATTCGGACATAACTTTACCAGTTAAAGCCAAAGTTTTCGGAGTATCGGCTTTTTTTTGGATGTCGATTTTTTCGCGCCTGATTTTTTCAAGGCAGCTTCTTCTATAGCTTTTTTAGCTCTTTTTAACTGAGTTAACTGCTTCTTAGCATCTTTGGCTCTCCGAAACATCCTTTTTTTCACGTGTAAAACGCATTCTGTCTTCTTTACAATTACTGCGTCTCCATAAGGTTTTTCATCGATTACATTTTTGAAGGTTTTGGTGTCACTGTCACCTATATAATATTCATAAATAGCTTTAAAAAGTTCAATGGATCTTTTGAACATGTCCAGGATTCCATTCGATTCCATCATTCCAGAACTACCTTCATGATTAGCTGTGCAATCTTGTTCATGATCTTTAAACCAAGCTTCAAATTCAGGAGTATTATGGTCACCATCGTAGGTTTCACACGCTCTGCAAAACTTTGACTTCACTTCGAGATCTAAAACTTTATTTGTATATTTGCCTATCAAACTGACTAAGCCAAGTAACGACGAAAAACCTTTTTTTGGCCATGAACAATCTCCGGAG
>UELU01131756.1:0-18751 GCA_900490025.1 Megastigmus dorsalis
TATTAAGACTGATTCTGAGACTGATCAAGTTATTATGCCTGTGATATCATAGAAAGACTGAATGCAATTTCCTATAAGACTGATAAAACGTATTATTGTAAAAGTTATTATCTGAAATGTATTGTTATATTCAATTGTTATGTCATTTTTGTATACTTATACAAATAAAAGAATATCTATCTATCTATCTATCTCTCTCTCTCTCTCTCTCTCTCTCATACTTGATGAAATTTTGTACACAGTTCAAGTTTTACATAAAAAGTATCCACGCCAAGTATCAGAAGGCTAGGTTATCTTGGAACAGAGAAATCAATTTTTTAATTTCTCAGTTTTTAACATGGGTTCTTATGGAAAAATGCATTTTCGACCTATTCAATTAAGTATTACAAATAATTGACGCTAAGATTGGATCGAAATTTTTTATATATATGATTTAATAATATCTAAGAATTCTGTATTGATTAAAAAACTACTTAAGGTTCCTAGAATATTAACAATAAATTGTTTTTTAACTTCATACATAACTTTTTTATACTCAGGGTTAAGTTTTCTAGCTCGCTCATAAGTTTTTCGTTCCCGACTCAGTACACCCTCGCCCATAACTTTTTTTGTCTCACCATCGCGCATAACTTTTCATCCTTGTTCATAAGGTTTTCGTCCCCGCACATAACTTTTAAGCGGCGCGTAAAAGTTTTACATCTTCACATATAAGTTTTTCGTCTTCGCGCTTAACTTTTTATCATAGTGGCTACGCTTTTCATCCTCGTGCATAACTTGTTTCGCCCTCGCACATAACTTTTTACGCTAGCGTACAAGTTTATCATCTTCGCATGCAAGTTTTTCGTGCTAAGAATAAGTGAAATGCGAAAAGCGGAGTGTAGTTTTCGAAAAAAATATAAATTTATAATCGGGTTTAAGGAGATTCTATAGCTGTTACGCTAATCAAAACACAAAAAAGAGAGACATCACGAGGCGTGCGGCCTACTGCTCTAATTGCGAGTAGTTTAAAATTACCATTTCTCAAAGAATTGATGATGAAAATGTGCAAAAAATTATCAATATTCTTGAATCTATGTACATTTCACATGTAGTATTATTCAAGCAACTTCAAAGTACCGATAGCAGGGCTTAAAAAATATAAAACAAATATCGCATATTTAAATGTTTTTCTTTTGACAAATGTCTGTAATGAATTTTCGAAAAATTGAAACATTTCATGTTTATTATTATTCATTGGATACTAAAGTAGATTTTCACAAAGTTTGAAATTATAATTTTCAACAGAAAATATTTTGGAGATTCTTTAGTAAATAATACATCGACCTGGGTGACATTTTTTCTTATTTCTCAATTTATTGTTAATATTCTAGGTACCTTCAAAGTATTTTTTTAATCATTACAGAATCCTTAGATATTGTTATATCATATAAAAAAAAATTTCGATCCAATCTTAGCGTCAATTATTTGTAATACTTAATTGAATAGGTCGAAAATGCATTTGTCCATAAGAACCCATGCTAAAAACTGAGAAATTAAAAAATTTTATTTCTCTGCTACAAGGTAACCTCCTTCTGATACTTGGCGTGACAAAATTTCATCATTTATTTTAGCGTTATTTCTATTCAGTATAGAAATTCCTTAAGTATCGTTTAATATGTGAAAATATAATTAATAAGTTTAATAAATGGTAATGTAAGATTTGCCAAATTTAATCAATAGAGTATTTTAAGAGTACGCTAGTGTTTATATTTTTAACAGGTGATTGTTTCGACAAGTCGAACATTTTTAATGCTGCTCTCGCTCTCTCTGTCTTTTATACTTCGACTTTTCCCTTGCGTTGCTTTTTAAAGTCGGCACAAAATATCGATGCCTCACATAGGATGTACTCACACGTGCATTTTAAAACATTTAATGCTGATCGAAACAACAAAAGTATTATCTGTCTCGAGTATGCTGCTCGTATGAAAGCATTTGTATGTGGATATCTGCGACTAACTCCGAGGCACCCTATACTAACTCTCTCTCTCTCTCTCTCTCTCTCTCTCTCTCTCTCTCTCACACACACGTGTAGCTCTTCCTTCTTTACGAGCTGATCTTGAACATTCAGTCACCGTTTAGTCTCCTTGAACTGTGGATGGTGTGCCTGTCCGCGATCTAAGTGTTTACACAGCCCAACCATATTTTGTGAGAAGAATTTGTTGTATTTATGCTTAAGTGACTATTTTAATCTACCAGTGTAGAAGTGTTTAAGTGATCATGAGAGAGGAGGAGGAGGAGGAGGAGAACTGGGACCTGGACCCTGAGTGACCCTGGCACTGTGCGATGGGAATTGGCTTTTTCATCCATGTCCAGGAGTCCTAAGAGTACTCGAGATACTGTTCCCTCGACGATAGTCATAGTCAAGGTAAGAGCCATATAGACTCCTCGTATCATGGATGGTTTGCCTGTCCACGAATGCGAGTAAGTTTATTACCACCTCCAACATATGTGTAACTCTCTCTCTCTCTCTCTCTCTCTCTCACACACACACATACACACACACACACACTCACTATCCCGATTGAAATAAATATTACATTGTTTATTGAAGCATTTGTAATGATAGCTAGAAAGAGAGAGAGAGAGATCAAATTCACGTAAAAAAAATTTAAATTGTGTCCATTTTACCGTATTGCTTGGTTTTCGAGATACGAGCAAAATTTCCAAATTTTTGCCCTCTCTCTTTTTGGAAATTTTGGAATATTCTAGAAAATATTTTTCAAACACCAAATCATTACCGGAGCGCAGCGGATGTAAGAAACTTTAATTTACTAAACCTTAACCTCAACAATCGGTCCTTTTCAGGGCCAATACGATATATTGTACACGGAACAAACCTTTATTAAAATATTTAAAAAATTTTTGCATTCATTAATTTACCATACTTCCGAAAAAAACCTATGTATATTGCATAAACAACTCTCTCTCTCTCACTCTCCTTTTCTCTGCGCATCCTCGCTAGCAATTCAGTCGCCTTTGAACCATCGAGCAGATTGGATCGGAGCAGCAGCAAGTAAGTATCGATAGGTTCAGCGACGGGTCTTACGCCCTGCTCCGACGGTCGAGCGCGCTTCACCAGGAATACCGTATATACATAGGTATAGCAAGGCAGTAATACCCCCTCCCTCGCCAATCCGAACTCTAAAGCAGAGCGTCCAAGTATCCTTCGGCCAGCGTCGGGCTCCTCTCGCACTAAGGGTGGGGAGAACGCGCTTTACCACTCCCCCTCCCTAGCCCTCCACGCACAGTCCAAGCGAGAATCTCCCGATGCCTATTTCGCTATTTCGGGTTTTTCCCCTTCCGCTACCCCCATCACCTACTCCCACCACCACTGTCTCTCTATACCTATGTATTAACTACTCACGTACATGGTAACGTTAAATAGACGTACTTAATCTACGTAAACTTAAATAAACGTCAGTTGAATTTTCACGAGGATTTCCGGGTAGGTTTCCGGTTGAACAGGATTATAGAGTTATGTAAAAACGCAATCAAATTGACGCATTGGCAGTAAGCTATCTACGGAGAGCAAGCATACAATGCACGGGAAAAGGTCCTTTATTAATTATTGTTAGAGTTGATTATTTTTTTTAATGGTATTTAAAAATCTTAATTCCTATTGCTAATATAGTTAAATATAAAACTTATTCGGTTTGGACGGAGATACAGTGGCACCAAAGCTAATACTAGATTTTTTTAAGGCGGCCAATGACAGAACTAAAATAATGATGGTACAATAGAATATATAGTAATACAGTATTGTACTGTACCATCATTATTCTAGTTTCAGCATTGGCCACCATATAGAAAGGAGGACGCCGACGAATGCGTAGAAAATAAATAAACCTAGATAAACGTACAAAATGTTTTTATTGTTTAGAGCTGATCAAAATATTAATATTGGAATAAAATTTAATCAGGGGAAATGCGCAGAAATATAAAACAAATTCAAGTCAATTTTGTTAAAATGAGTGAAAAACTCAAGATTTCATTCGACATCTAGTAGTAAAAATTAGAAAAAAAAAACACTTTTTTTATATTTTCCACTTCATAGAGATGAGATTTTTTATTCAAATACTTCAGAGATTAAGGATTCTTTGTGCTGAAGTCGATTTTATAGGATTCATGCCAAGTTTGACCATGGGCCGCTATCGACGTCCTCCTTTAATATTGGTTTTGGCGCTTAAGAAAACAATAGGGTAAGTGTGGTAGTTAGTGGGCCCCCTCCCCCTTCCTTGGTTACTGTGCCTTAACACTATTTTTACTTATAACAAATAAAAATATCTTTAAATGAATGAGTAATCTTTTAAATAAAATAAAATTTATTAACATTACAACTAAATAAAAAATTTTACTACAGATTATTGTGAAATATTGAATAAAAAAATTTAAATTTTTGACTCATGATTTGATTAAATTTTGCCTAATTATTGTTAATCCATAGAGGACCGAAATCCGCTTTTTGGCGTATATATATCATATACATTATATATAGTCTATGTATACATATATGTGTAATATATGTATTCCGTAGGGAGGTTAGCTTGAAAATTCACCGCTAGATGGAGAATTTAGCCGCAAGTGAGTACATACCTGTTCAGTTATAACTACCGCTGCTTCTCGGTAAATTATTTTGATTTTCGATATCGATTTTGCTTGAAAATTATTGATTCCAATATTGATTGCTGATTATAATTTTTGTATAACTTGTTCTAATTTCTGCTTTTTACGTTGGAATTTTGTAATTACAAAGATATAAATATCCAACTCGCATAAAGTTTTTAGCTGCTTTCGATCATATTCATTAGGTTTGATCTTTGTGATTAGTTTCCAACATGCCTACTAGCAATGGAGAATCTGACAGCTCAGATACTGACTCCGACTCAGGCGAAGAAATTTCAGATTTCGATAATAACATTGAATACGTTCCAGGTCGAGAAACATTATATGAAAATTCATTTTTCCCATCTATCAAAGACTTTATTTCTCGATCTGGTATTCGTTAAAATATTCAACTAAGAGGACATGATCCAATTCAATATTTTAAATTATTTTTTGACAATAAACTTCTCAACATTATTGTCGAGGCAACAAATCTTTATCGAAGTCAAAACCCGGAAATAGACCGCAAAAAAATCACTAAGAGGGTGGATTGTAATGTTCATACGTTACGCTCTTTGATTTTGAAAGATATTACTCTCAAACTCAATAGAGTTCGTGTACTGGACGTAGCTATTGAAATTAAGGCTATTTAATTTGGGTATTTCCCTCCCTAATGCGTCAGGGCAAAGGAGAGGTGACAGAAACGCGCAATGATTTCTGCCCGTCCTCACCCTGACATCATGAAATTTCCCTTGGTTGGCTTTCCTATTTCCCGCGTGATAGGGAAATAATCGGCCGGACATGTAGGAGCGGGCGTTCCTCACTCCGAAAATGGGAAAGCTTTACCACCGCGGAGTGAGTACTAATCCCAGTGGATATAGGTTAGGATGGGTCAGACTCGAGTTGCACGAGCTGCTTGATTTTTTATCCGTGGAAAACTCAATGAAGAGTGGTTCGTTGAGAAAGTGCAATGCTTTCTCAACTAGCAGTGAAAGACTTACTTAATATTATTAATTTATTATTAACAGCTTGAGCGCCGTTAATGTATTAGGATTTGTTATTCTAAACGCCAATTAGTATAATATTATACATATGAATTTAGAAAAAAATTTATTCTGGTAATTTACATTAATCTAAAAGAAAATGGTCATATCGTCTACAACCACCGGGTGGCTCATGTGGTCCCGTGTGCGAAAAAATTTATGACCATATATGGCTCATGTGACGCCGAACCTGTTAATAAGTCCCTTCACGACCGCGCAATGGATCGTGAAGGGACTTATTGTGAGTTATATTATTATCTTCTGTATTTGAGGTTTGTCAAGAAGCGCAATGCTTGCTCGAATTGTTCGACTTGCTCGAATGCAACGGGTTTGCTGCAAAACGCAATGTTCTGCAAGCTAGCCGCGAGAAAAGGCACGCTTATTTTTTATTATCCTCGGGTTCGTTGCCGCTTGCAATATGTGAACAACTTATCGAGAGAGCTTCGAGGCAGGAAGAAAAATTACAAGTGAGAATATGATTGAGGATACGGAGTTTATTCTATAACTAGAGAAGTTACAAGAGTGCGAAATTAGTCGGAAATCGGTCGTGTTTATATACTCTTATCTCGGCTCGATTTCGGCTTCCCTCTCTAGTTGGTTCCCCGTATGCGTGTCCGCGCTTGATTAGCCGGAATTCTTTCTCTGCTTACTGGTGTGCGCGCGTGCGTGTATTTGATTCGCACTTCTATCGGTCGAATTACTTCTCTCACGCTCGCATTATATTATATGTCGTATTATTTTTTATTATATTTCGATCATATTTCTAGTTTATTACGCTAATTTTAACACTACTACTAAGATTATTATAATCCACCAATAATCGATTTGCATTATTTTCATTTATCTTTAATATTCTTAACTACCATTCAATAAATGTAATTATCTAATAACTTATTAACGATTGACTTTATTTTTAAATATTATGCAATCAAATGCAGTTATTATTATTCTATTTATAATTATGCATTATTTGCCTTATTATTGACGCAATATTAAATATAAGTAATCAATAACAATTAACTTTACTATAATATAGGTACTTATGATAATGACTTTAATATATGATTTTATTATTAATTTATTTAAAACATCAAACTCTTATCTTTACATAACGAGATATATTTACTGCAACAATTAGTTTTATTTTAATAACACTCTTGAATGTTACAGGATTTGACAAAAGAAGAACTACTAAAATTTTTAGCTCTGACTATTCTTACGGGATGTGTCCGAAAAGAAAATCTCAATGATTATTGGAGCACTTCTCTCATTTTATTGACGACCATATTTTCAAAGACAATGTCTCGCAATCGTTATTGCCAAATTTTGCGTTTTTACACTTACGAAATAATAATATTTCATCTGATTATCTAATCCAAAAATTAAATTATAGGATCCAGGACAAAAATTATGTATTGATGAAAGTCTTGTTTTATGGAAAGGATGCTTAGCCTTCTAGCAATACTTGACACTAAAACGCCATCAAATCGGAATAAAGATTTATATGTTTGTTGAATGTGTAAAGGTCACATTCTATACGTTGACAATTGGTACTCTTCCCCATCTTTGACTGAATTCTTACACGAAAATGATAATGGCTTATACGGTACAATTAGAAAAAATAGAAAAGCATTACCTTTGTTGAAAACATAACTCGGAAAAGGAGAAGTTAAAACCGCCCATAACATGATTTGGATGGCTATAAAATGGCAGGATAAAAAAGAAGTATACATGATTACGTCAGTACATGAATTGGAATTTGCAGAAACTGGAAAAAAAGATTGGAAAACAGGAGAAAAAAAGATAAAATCGTATTGCATACTGGATTACAATAAAAATATGGGAGGAGTAGATTTAGTTGACAACTATCAGTGACTGAGTCGATTAGAAAGTCCATGAAATGGTACGGAAAATTATTTTTTCACTTAGTTGATATGGCTCTTATAAATGCAAATGCATTGAATAATATAAATAACAATAGATTATTATCTTTTCAAGGGTTTAGGCGAAAAGCTTCAAAAGTACTGAATCTGGAAACTGAGCCGATTGAAAGTACTGAGACAACTGTTGCTCGTCTAATGGTTAAACATTTACCTGTTCATGCAGAAAAAATAAATAGATTTGCCTTGTGTCTCATGCAAGGAAAAAGAGTAGAATCAAAATTTCAATGCAGCAAATGCCGCGTTCCATTATGCATCAATTCTGGTTTTTATACCTATCATACTGTACGCGAATTACCGAAATGATATACAAATTAATCAAAATGTAAATTACTAATGCATACAAGTCTATCATACACACACACACACACACACACACACACGCACGCACGCACGCACGCACGCACGCACGCACACACACACACCTGTGTCCAGTTTGGTAGTCTCGCATCAGGCGCTCCCAAGGTGGCGGATAGGGGAAAGCTCGTCATATATGAAGGGCACCGGGGAAATAAAATACCCGGGGTGGACCAAAACTAGCTAGGGGAAGGCACCCCGATCACAAACCAATCATGGACGTAGTGAATGAAGGACACGAAATACCCTAAAAGGGGGCCCTCAGTAGAGGGGTTGGGTTGGGTTAATCCCGCCACCGATTCCGATCGGGTGACAGCCCCGGAGGTCGGTGCAGGCTCCACGGATTTTGGGGGGAGCCACATACATCATAGAGATGATAAACTTTTGGCCCTTACTGCTGCTTAAAAGACTAGTGAGGACGGAAAGATGGAAGTAGTGTACGAAGTGAATAGAGTGGAAACGGAAGACCAAGGAAAGGAGCAGGATAAAGAGACTCCTGAAGGCCAAAGAAAGCCTCATAAAGGCTACTAGAAAATCGCTAAAGGGCTTTACGAAGACTAAAGCAGGTACTCAGTCGAAGGCTAGAAGTAGCAAGGATCGAAAGAGCCAAACCTCTCCCTCCTTCGTCTAGAGACAGATGGAACAGACTCCTAACAAGCGTAGGAGAATATCACCGCTGCAGGACACGACGATCAGGAAGACGAAAAGGGCAGCAACAACGCAGTCCCCACCACCCACCCAGACAGGGAGACACCTTGGGAGGAAGAAGAAGAATAAAGAGGAATACAAAGAGAACAATGGTACCTTAAGTCAAAAAGGTACCAGAAACCAAAGACCGCAACGGACCAGACCATCCCGGCCAGATGCCCTTATTATAAGGGCTGCCGACGGTAAGTCATACGTCGATATCTTGAGGAAGATGAAGGCGGATCGAAAACTGAAGGTAGTTGGCGAAAGCGTAAACAGGATACGCAAGACGGCGGCTGGAGACCTGCTTCTGGAACTTCAACGCACAGCAGAAGGGCAGGCAACGGAACTTCAACAAGTGGTACAAGGACTGCTAGAAGAAGGTACCAAAGTAAGGACCCTATACAAGACGTAGGAGTCTTTATGAAATAAAGGCCCTTTATGTATTAACTAGCAAGAAGGGCATTGTAGAGGCGATACGCAATGACTTCCAAGATAGCGACCTATCCCCAGCTGAGAAGATGATAATAAAGTCATTGCGGAAGGCATACGGTGATACGCAGACGGCTGTCATTCAAATGCCAACAAAAATGGCTCAGCAGATGATAGTAAAGCAGAAAATCAGGATAGGCTGGGTAGTATGCAGAATACGAGAGAAGAAACGGAACGCACGTCCACTTTGCTGTTATAAATGTCTAGGATTTGGACATATCGGCAAAACCTGCACAATAACACAGGATCGAATTAACCTCTGCTACAAATGTGGAACCGAAGGGCATAAAGCAAGAGACTGTAAAAGTAAACCGAGCTACGTACTCTGCCAGGACAAAGGCGCAGTAGACGCTATTCGAAGCATTCGGGCTCTTAGATTTGGTTTTAGTTAACCAGGGATCTACTTACACCTTTAGAAGAGGAGACATAGGGTCTGTGGTAGATCTGACCTATGTTAGCAGCTGCCTTATTGGAGCAGTTGACGCATGAACAGTGAGTGAACACTACACAAATATTGACCACCAGAACATAATAATGAAGGTAGAAAAAACAAGAGAAGGATTCAGCATTAGTGTACAGACCAAGAGAGTCGGTTGGAAAACGAAGGACTATGACAGTAAGATGTTTCTTTTGGCACTGGAAGAAATGGAGCTGTCTGGAACGGCGAACGGTAAGGCGAAACTGGCGATGGAAATAATCATTAGAGGCTGTGACGCTTTTATGCTACGAAGAGTGACCAGCCATAGGCGACCACTAGTATACTGGTGGAACATGGACGTCGAGAGTGCCTGCAGCGAGTGTCACCGAACTAGGAGGCAGGAGCAACGGGCCAGGAAGAAATACTACAAGACTGGTCGAGGTTAGGAAATGGAAGCCCGAAATCAGGAAATGAAGGACGCTAAACGGAAACTCAAGAAGAAAATTCAGGACAGCAAACGACGGTGTGTTAAAGAGGTACAGGACGAGGTAGACTTGGATCCCTGGGGTCGACCGTACAAGGTGGTGATGAAGAAAATAAAGGGAAGCCATGTACCCCCTGTCAAGTGTCCGGAGCTATTATACCGGATTGTGACCACTCTGTTCCCCAGACAGCTGCAGGAACCGTGTGTTATCGAAGCGGGGGACGCCCCTCCTCAAATCACAAAGGAGGAACTGCTAGCTGCATGCAAAAGGGTAGGAAACAAGAAGGCAAGATGGCATTCCCAATATGGCATTGAAACATGCTATCTGCGCACACCCAGAGGTTTTTGTAGACTTGTACAGCTCATGTCTCGAAGAAGGAAAATTTTCCTCTATTTGGAAGACACAGTGCTTGATGCTACTTCCAAAAGGTAATAAAACCGCCTGATGACCCAGACTCGTATAGACTATTCTGCGTGCTAAACACACCGGGGAAGATCCTAGAACGCATACTCTGCGTTAGAATGGACCAGGCTATTCAAGGCGCAGGAGGACTGGCGGAACACCCTGGACACAGCTGGTCTGGCAATTGACCCTGCACGAACAGCGATAAATGGAAACAGATGGAAAGGAAGAACAAAGAAGTACTGCGCTATTGTTACACTGGATGTTAAAAATGCATTCAACTCAGCCAAATAAAGTAAAATACATGAGGGGCTCCGAAAGCGAAATGTACCTCTCTACATGAGGAGCATGATGTCCGACTATTTGAAGGACAGAATCTTACTATATGACACTGCGAATGGCATCAAGAGTTATGAAGTCACAGGAGGTGTTCCCCAAGGCTCAGTGCTTGGTCCACCGACTTGGAATATCATGTACGATGGAGTACTTGGACTACTGCTACCTGAAGGCACAACTGTAATAGGAGTTGCAGACGACATAGCGATAGTAGTGGTAGCGAAACACATAGAAGATGTTAAAACAATAGTAGACGAGGCAATTTGGATAATACACGATTGGTTAACAGAAAGAGAACTAGAATTAGCCAGTCACAAGACAGAAGTTATCCTAATTTCGAGTAGGAAGAAGCTGGAGACAGTAATACTGACGGTGGATGGACATGAGATTGTATTTCAACCGACCATCAAGTACTTAGGCATCACCATTGATGCAAGGCTAACATTCAAGCAACACCTTGAAATTGTGAGCGATAAGGCAGCGAAAGTGGGCGCCGCTCTATTACGATGGATGCCAAATGTAGGAGGGTCAAGTCAAAATCGAAGGTTACTCTTAGCTACGAGCGTTGTCTACCATATATAGGCGAATGGCGTTAAGGATGACGTCGGCTTATCGTACGGTATCTGACGAGGCGGTGTGCATCATAGCAGGTACACCGCCCATTGACCTCTTAGCCATGGAGAGAAAGGACGTGTACGAAGCAAAGAAACGTGCAAACGACAACACCCGGAGGGAAATCTGGGAGACCACAAGAAAGAAGACGATGACTGTATGGTAAGCAAGATGGGATGCCAGCGAAAAGGGGCGATGGACACATTGTCTCATTCCAGAGTTAGAGGACTGGATTGATAGAAGACACGGGCAAGTTAATTACTACGTCACACAATTTCTCACCGGACATGGAAGCTTTCGAGCTTACCGGTACCGGTTTAAGCTAGAAGACACTCCAAGCTGCCCAGTAGGTTTGGATGCAAACGAAGATGCAGAGCACATCTTCTGTGACTGCTCGCGATACCAACAGGAGCTAGAAGAACTCGAGAGTTATCTCCATAACAGCGTGACTCCCGAGTCTATTATGACGACGATGCTGAGTTCAGAGGACGGATGGTGCGCTGTCTGTAATTATGCTGCGAGCATACTCAAGAAGGTCAGGAAAGACGAGGAAGAAAGAAGAAGCTGACGACCGGACGATGATGTAAGAAGTAGACAAAAGAAGTAAAATTACAGGAAGGGCTGCAAGATGCAAGAAATGACGACCTCATTCAACAGGAGTAAGCAGAAGTTTTACGCTCCTATTGCTTTGCGGCTGTACCGCGGGGATTCTGAGCTAAGAAGAAAAGAGGTGGAAGTTTTAGTGAGTATACCTGGCGCTGGCCCGTGCCAGAGGAGTCCCACACGAGAGGAGTCCCGTACGGCTCCTATCAGTGCATTAAACATTTCTCTAACTCTGAAAAAAAACGCACACGCACACACACACACGGAATCAGCGACTCTAACACGATATGTTTGATACCAGAAATTGTACCTGCCATGTTGAACTCAAACATTTCTCAATTAAAAAATTTGGTATGTATTTATTAGTTTTCAACGATCTAGACTGCCATATTGCACACGCCATTCTGAATTTTAGAAATCTGACCTCAAATTCATAATCAGCAACCTCAAAACCTCCCTAATAAGCATTTGGAGATGAAAAATATCGGAGGAATATCGTATAATTTTATTTCAACACGTGTCTTTACCGTACCTGACCGGCATACGCCATTTGGTGTAAGGTCATTGGCAAATCAACATTTGACTTTAATTTTGTCCAATGTTCTAGACTTTAGATCACTCTTCTATAGAAAAAAAAGATTTTTTGAAATTCCTTACTCCCGGCCCTCTAAGGGCTAAAAGGCTTATGAATTGCAATGTTCATAAAGCTAACAAAAGAATTAAAATACCATTTTCTAATATTGAAAACTATTTCCTATATTTATAAAAGTTGTGTGAGTTATGAAATATGAATAACATAATTAACTTCATAACGTGTAATATTTATTGTAACTAATCTGGGATCTGAAATAATATTTAGCCATTATTTATTTTCTGTGCATAGTGACTGGAAAAGTTTTCTTATCTTTTATTAACCCATTAACGACCAAGACCCCGAATTTTCAACAAATTTTCAAACCTTTTTTTTAGTTGAAAAAAAGTTTTGAAAAAATTTGAAAAAGTTCATATCCGACGTATATTGAGCTGTTCTTTCAAATGAAAAATTTTAATGAAAAATTTCTAAATTTTTTCACTTTCTATCGTGGAAAACCCGCCATATTTTTTTTCAAGAGTATTTTAACAAAAAATCGGTTTCACCATTCGAAAGAACAGCTCAAAATACGTCGGATATGATCTTTTTTCAATTTTTTCAAACCTTTTTTTTAGTTAAAAAAAAGTTGTTGAAAATTCGGGGTCTTGGTCGTTAATGGATTAATGCAGTTGCTGCTTACTGAGATCTTTTGTGTAAGCTTGTAGAATCATAACCTCAACTTTTCAATATTAATGGTCAACAAATATGATACTTGGGTGAACCAGAAAACTTTCTAAGAATGAAGATAACCAGAGACAAGCAGAATAAGACTTTAAACCAAACAGAGTATATAGAGAGCATTCTAAAACTATTTAATATGAAAGAAAGCAAGGCTCTCAGAACTCTAATAATAATAAGACAAGTCAAGAAAGAAGCAAACATTACGGATTTGCCTGAAACTTTACAGAGATATTCTTTTACCAAAAATATGAGATACTGGTTTTGGTACTAGTGCCAATGGGTTCTAGGAGGCAACTTACGGCCAATTTAATCGCAATATATGAAACATCATGACTGGCTTTGAACTTTTATGGTAAGATCAATATAGATCGTAGAGAAACTTGCAAAGTAGACATCAAAAGTATAGCTCATAATCTTTCATCTGCATTTAACAACGAGTTATTAGTACTTTTTCTTTAAATGCTATAAGCAATTTAGCTAATTTTAATTTCATTTCATAACTGAGATAAACATTAAATTTTAAGGACTCCAATTTTACGTGCTTTGCGACGTAATCCACGGCGATCAGGCCGATTTTCGTGCCAGTGAGCTGCATAATTTTCAAAATTGTCTCAAAGCTATCATTAAAAGTACAAGGTGCTGTCTTCGACATAATATCAACAATTGTTTTTCCATTAAAAAGATGTTTAGGCGCCATGCTCCATACACATTGATTAAAACTTTCATTACTGTTATGTGTATTACCACAGAAACATCTTTCAAGCAAGTCGATTTTTTTGAGATCCTCGTATATCGGCTTTAAGATTTCTTGAATTTCTTGAGAAAGTACAGGAGGATGTTTATATAGAGACTTGGTTTTCTTAGCTTTCCAGTCTTTTCACCAATCGCTGGAACAGTAGGAGTGCTGCAGCTTACTATCTGTCGAGATTTTCAGGTAAAAGCCGCTCCAAATTTCCTTACGCATATTTTCAACGGAATCGATAGCCGATCGATAAGAATCGCCGTCACCGATGTAGTACCCATATCGTACGTTGAATCTTTCTTGTGACCGTAAAAACATATAGCCAACCCAACCCCATTTACCTCTATCTTGCCACTGCTCGCTTTAAAAAATTCTTTATGTTTTTCGTGCTAAGTCAAATATTCTATTGTTTTTCCTTTCCCTTCCACTTTTGACAACCTTTGCAATGGCTTGATCGTATTACGTCAACGACTTTTCCAGTGTACTTAAGTATGGGTGAAACTATACCTATTAGTAAAATGAATCCTCTCTTGGCCTAAGAGCCAACCCCAGAAACAGTCAAAACATAGTCTGGAACTCCATTTTTCTTCAGTATTTTTCTTTCTTCATTAACAGGGTGAGTGTTACTAAATGAAATACAGTGTTCACTGAGATGGAAATAGTGTCGAGGATATCATAATAAACATTGGTATGAAATCCGAAACCTATATCCATATGCCCACTGAACTTGTTTACGCCGGCTAAGCCGATTCCCAACAATCGAAACACAAAAATTATTCGCCGATTAACTTCGTAATCAGATCGTATGATGGGACGAGAGTCAATGAATTTCTCTCCACACGCGCACTTTAAGCACAATTTAAAGCCCAGGCCCCACTGGCCATAGTTAGTAAAAGATAGTTCATAATCACAATCTTTACACTTTACATACTTTTGTAATAAACTAAATACCGTGAAAAAATTCAAGATACTATATCCTGACGTTTGTTCGATGTGTCTCTGGTATCTGTCGGTTTCTTATAAGCAGAGCTTTCAACGATGTTTCCCCGCTACACAAAATATCGCTATAGTCCTCTCGCAAGACTAGGGTGTCGCATGATAAAAGGAACCTTATGAGAGAGCGTGACAAAAGCTGTCGCATTGTTCAGCTCTCTGGTCTTACTGCATACTTTCTCCGTTTCAAGGTGCATCATAGCACTGTCTTTAACAGGCTCGATACCGCAAAAAATAGGATTTTTGCTGACAAACTGTAGAGCGCCCGAGATGCTGAGGTACATGGGAATTAGCAGCATTTCGCGGGCGTCGTCTTTTAATTATTTTACACATTCAGACCTAAATCGACACTACGCAAGCATCACTGTCCATCTTGCTTCCTTTTCGCCAGAATGTTTTCAGTGAATTTTTTCGGCTCCTCTTGAGGACACAGCTACTGCCTTAAGCTCTACGGGACCGGATGATATATCTGCCAACACGCTTAAGCTCGTGACTCCTCTAGCTGCAACCATTACATCAATCTTCAGTCACTTGCTCGAATCCTCCACTTTTCCTGCATGTCTCACCCCGCTCGCGAAAAAGGCTGCAATGTCTTCTACGTCTACCTCTGTTGCTCTCTCTCTTTCTCTTTTTCTCTCTCTCTGTTTCTCTTTCCCTCTCTATCTCTGTCTCTCTCTGTCTATCTCTCTCTATCTTTCTACCTCTTTCTCTGTCTATCCCCCCTCTCCCTCTCTCTCTGTATCTATCTCTATCGCTGTCTATCTCTCTCTGTCTCTGTCTATCCACCCCCCCCCTCTTCACCTCTCCTGTCTGTCTCTATCTCCCCTCTCACTCTCATTCTCTCTTTTGTTGAAACTAGTTGAGAGCCTGGTTTTCCCTTATTTCGATTTCGGCTATGCTGTCTACAATGACGTAGACAAAACTCGCAGCACTGAGATTGAGCGAGCTCTTAATCCGTGCGTGCGTTTCATTTTTGGTAACATTTCTTGGCATGGACATGTTACACCCCACCGCATTAGCCTAGGCTGGCTCTCTACTGCCAGATGCCGTGAAATCTTCATAGGCTCACTGGCGTTTAACATCATGGCTCACCGCAACCCAGCTTATCTGGTCTCTATATTCCAACATATGAACGTTGATGTTTACACTCGCTCCTCAAACCGTCTGCTCCCTGAGTCCTCACTTTTGCAGCTCCAAGTACGGAAGCCTGCTAAAACGTGATCGAAACGACTAGGGGCAAAGGGTTCTGAACGAAGGCCTCCAATGGCCGCTAACACCATAAGCTGCAGCGAGTGCAGAGGGCTGCTCCATCACCAAGGCTCCCTCTATGTCTCTCTCTCTCAGTATTTCTATCTCAGTCTCTCTATCTATCTCTGACTGTCTGTCTCCCTCTGTCTATCTCTCTCTATCCCTCTCTATTTCTGTCTATCTTCCTCTATCTCTATCTATCTCCCTATCTACATCTCTCTAACACTCTCTACCTCTATCTAGCTATCTCAATCTCTGCCTATCTCTATCTATCTATATCTATCTCTCGCTATCTCTGTCTAATTCTGTCTATCTCTCTCTATCTGTTTCTCTACCTCTATCTCTGTCTTTATCTCTCTCTGTTTCTCTCCGTCTCACTCTCTTTCTGTCTCTCTCTCTCTCTCTCTCTCTCTCTCTCTCTCTCTCTCTCTCTCTCTCTCTCTCTCTCTCTCTCTCGGATCTGCCGGTTGCCTGTTCATTCCGCACTGTTACCACTGGCCCGAGCGACCGCGTTTTTCCAATTGGAGCGAAAGTGGCTGTATCTGTTCCATCTCTGGGCGTCCAGCTACTTGAGGCATTGGAGGAGGGCTATTTTTTAGTCTGACAAGTGAGTTCTGTGATATTATTAATGGCCCCTCAAAATTTTGAGGTTAGACCTTTTCTTACGACTCACGCTCATTTTTCGCCTTAAATCGGTAGCCCTGTTAATTCCAACTATAAATTTTCCGAGTCGAGGTTGGCTTTACCTTCTGGTCTCCTGCGACTCACTTCATTAACATATATTTGCATATTCGATAAACGCATGCGCCTACTGATCCAATAACTGGCACTTCTTTCGCCCTCTTCTGAGAAACTTCCTAGAATTCTCAACATCTCTCGAGAACACCTCAGTAGTTATAGTGGCACTATGGCCCGTCACAACAAACTTGACCTTGAGACAGGGTCATTATCCTCTTACAAGGACAGGTTTGTTTTAACGGAGCCATAGTGCCACAAGCACACACACACACACATACACACACACACACATACACACACACACACACACGCGCACTCACACAAACACACACACGTACGCAGGCGTACGATCCATAGAGCCGCATACGCTCGAACACGCAAGGATACGCACACGCACTCGAACGCACACACGCAATCACGAATAACCGAACGTATGCACGCAATCGCGCATGAACACACCACACAATGACGCAATCACACAGCCACGCACGCAATCACGCACGAACACACACACACACACGCACACGCAAGCGCGCGTACGATCCATAGTGCCGCATACGCTCGGACACGCAAGGATACGCACACGCACACGCACACACACACGCACGCACGCACACGCACACGCACGAGCCATAGTGCCACATCGCATTCGCACACGCACGATCCAGTACCACACTCGCACTCGCACGTGCACGAGCCATAGTGCCACACTCGCACTCGCACGCGCACTAGCCATAGTGCCACACAAGCATTGTCACGCACACTAGCCATATTGCCGCACACGTGCATGCACGCCAGCGTTACCAAAAGTGGCATCGCCAGAGAGAAAAATTTGAAAAAAGTCAAAAAACACGAAAAAAAGTAGTCAGAAAAAATATTTTTATACATTGATAATTTCAAATAAATTAAAAGTAACAAAGTTACTATGCCAGAATTAATTGTTTGTAATTATTTATTGGTTTAATAGAACTTCAGTAATCGGGCGGTGCCACTCGCTGCCACGTTAAATTTGGACTTATTTTCACTTAAACAGAGTAAAATAGCAGTCAGTAAAATTATAAAATAATTAAACTTTAATTTGAAAGTGAAATAATAATGATTATTGTTAAAAAAGTGATATATAAAAGTAATTGTTGTACAGCCGATCTGCATTACCCCGTGCGCGGCAGCGAGTTGTTTGTACAGTCGACTCTTCGCGAGTTCATCTGTTTACGTGTTATTACAACCGTCGTACTGTTCTCACGCGGGCTCACGTACGCCGCGTGTAGCCTCATAATATTTATATTTTGTATTATCCAAATTTACTTTTGAAAATAAATTAGCAGTACTCTATATCTCTATTATATTATTTTATCTAATGTATATTTTTTGTATGAGATAAAATTTAAAGTCTGTTCATTGAGTATATTCTTTATGAATTAGATATCCGTAAATCTACTTATTAATTATATAAATTACTTGTTATGTGTTATAATTCCTTTGCCTTATCAAAAATTCGATTTTTCTAAATATAATGTCCTCAAATTATTCATTCAAGTAATATATTATATATATAATATATATAGTCCTATATAACAATATAATTATAAGATTTTGCAGTAATTATTATGTTTTTGATATTTCCGTTGTGCGTACATATAACCATAAGGCGTAATATAATTGTGTAATGTATTATAAATTATGAATTGGCAAACTATATAAG
>UELU01131759.1:0-40000 GCA_900490025.1 Megastigmus dorsalis
CAGGACCTCCTACTTGGTGCCTGGCGGATAAACAACTCCTGGTACTTGTGCTCCAGGACCTCCTACTTGTGTGCCTGGTGGATAAACACCTCCTGGTACTTGTGCTCCAGGACCTCCTACTTGTGTGCCTGGTGGATAAACACCTCCTGGTACTTGGGTTCCTGGCGGATAAACAACTCCTGGTACTTGTGCTCCAGGACCTCCTACTTGCGTGCCTGGTGGATAAACACCGCCTGGTATTTGTGTTCCAGGAGGATAAACGACACCTGGTATTTGTCCTGCAGGACCTCCTACTTGTGTGCCTGGTGGATAAACACCTCCTGGTACTTGAGTTCCTGGCGGATAAACACCTCCTGGTACTTGTGCTCCAGGACCTCCTACTTGCGTGCCTGGTGGATAAACACCGCCTGGTATTTGTGTTCCAGGAGGATAAACGACACCTGGTATTTGTCCTGCAGGAACTTCTACATGTGTGCCTTGTGGATAAACACCTCCTGGGACTTGTGTTCCTGGTGGATAGAAACTTCCTGGTACTTGTCTTCCTGGTCCTACTATTTGTGTACCTGGTGGATATGCTCCGGGTACGCCTACTGATATTTGTGTTCCAGGACCAGTACCGACTATTTGAGTGCCTGGTGGATAGGCTCCAGGTCTACTTGCTGGTGTCTGTGTTCCTGGTCCACCACCTACAGTTTGACTACCTGGTGGGTAGAGTCCCGGAATTTGAATACCAGAGCCGCCATCTACTTTTTGTGTGCCTGGAGAATAAACTCCTGGTGTTTGGGTTCCTGGTGGATATACATATTGTGTACCTGGGCTTGTCCCTGGATACACACTTAGTGGATACTGACCGGTTGATATTTGGGTTCCTGGAATGATCCCTGAAAAATAAAGATTTGTCCATATAATTTATTTAGTCAATTGAGATTTTAGATACTAAAGAAAATTTGTTTTGATTTATTTATAAATGTACAAATGTATACTGTATTATGTATTAATATTACCGTATATAGATACTGTAATTGGTTATCATAGATGTATACCTTGTGAACCCACGGTTTGGGCTCCGGGTGTAACTCCTCCTGGAACCTGTGAACCTGGCGTGATTCCTGGATAAACGATCGTCCCAGGTCTAGCTGCAGGAGGAATTGGTCCGGTACCTGTGATGCTCGGATATGTCCCTATTTGTGAATGTTCATTAATATTTACAATATGGTATGTGATGTTAACACTTGTACTCATAAATAATATTTTAGTTATCTGTAGCTTTTAAGTCCATTTTAAGGAATTATTAGTGGTTAGGATTGGGGACAGACATTCAGGGAATATAAATAAAATATACAAAAAGTTTTATACAATAATTTTTATTGATACAGTCTTTTCTATTATGTTAAAAATATATAAAATCATTGCACAAGACATTATAATTATTATAATATTAGTAGCGTGCATCAATACATAACATGACCGATCATACGCACATTGCATAATGTCTATTATTAGTACATTTTGTTGGAATAAGTCAAGCATACATTCATTTATTTAATAAGTGGTTTTAGATTAGATAGTGATTTACGTTGCCTTCACACCTGTTGGAAGACCTGTATATGTTCCTGGGATACCTTGCGCGTTAGGGGGTACACCACTTAACCTGTCAGATCCGGGGCATCCATCACATCCTTCAGCACCAGATGACATACTTTGAGCCTGACCCATTCCACTACTTCCACCTAGAAAATATGTATTAGAATATATTATTAAAATACATTCCGACTTATAAAATCTTATACTGAAAACCCAAATGTTATACATTCAAGCAAATATTTCTTGTAATATAGTGCTAAATTTAAATATGATTCACTAGATTTAAATATGGTTTTCTTAAGAAAAGTAAATATTGATTGATAGAGTGTCTTTGCATGTGTACATAGACAAGTAAGTACTTTTACTATTAATTATACACTATACTAATATTTACTATAAAGTACATTCATTTTGAGTTTACAAAAACATACATGACAAAACATTATTTAAGCAATGATCTTAACTGCTGATCTAAATAACTAAATTATTTCAATTAATACATTAATTAATTAATAATTAATAATTTAATAAATTTAATAAATAAATTGTGATATGTAAAACATGAAACCATTTTCACTCTACGTCAATCTGCCATAAGCAAACTTCCCTTGTGCATTAATTTCTAAATATGTGGTGTATCTATAAAATCTTTTATCACATAAACTTCACCAATGATAGATTCACTGAAAAACGCACTCACTGACAACAGCTCTCGACGATTGTTGGGTAGCTTCAGCCTCGGCTTTTCCCTCCTTTTGACTGTCGTTGCCGACATTCAGATACTGAGATTGCGTCTGACCTCGAAAACGTCCGCGATAAGGAGTCGCCTCGCGTTTTTTGCGCTCGAATTCCTCGTGGTTCAATTTCTCGCGCTCCTCCATCAAAACTCGCCTCTTGGTTCGTATCCTTAGTGGTGTCAGGACTACATCAACGACGCGCTTCTGAATAATGTCGTTCTCGTCTTTCGGCAATTCGTTGTAAAACGGATCTTCGATGTGCTTTTGATCTGGTTCCGTCTCTTGTAGCAGGATCATCGTCATGCCCTTGCAGAATTCAACGATGCGGCCACCCGCCAAACGCCACGCCTGAGAAAATAATTAGAAAACTTGATTAATGGGCTGGATGTTCTAATTGTTGGCTGCGATAAAGTTTTGTTTAAGGAAATCAAAATAGCGGATTAAGACAACAAAGATTTGGTAAAAACTTCATCTATCCTTTGCAAAATAATGGCTCTTTATGTGTTTAGTTAAACAAAGGCTTCTAGTGATACTTTTTATGTGGGCTGAATCTGATGAACAATAGCGTGGAAGTACATAAAAACCTCTTATTTTTTATAGTCATTTTGAATACGGTCATAGGTGAGTGAAGATTGTGCTATTTTTTACACTTAATAATTAATTTGTTCAATTACGCAACTCATTTTTTCCACAAGAATTAATGAAATGAATGAAGAAAAAAATTCATCGATCGGCTTAAAAATATTGTAAGGCCATGTTACAACACTAATGTGTAAAAACAGCGGTTTGAATGAATGACCGAATTCGAAGATAATAATTATCGCATAATGTACCTCGATTTTCGTCAGCGAGCGATCGGCAGCATAGAGACTTTTTTTACTGCCACGAATCACTTCCTTCCACAAAGTCTCGTCGTCGAAGTTGTTGTCTCGCATCTTTTCGAGATAACAAACGCTCTGACTCGCATCTTTGTAGGCCGTGAAACTCTAGAAAATGAGATTAATGCCCTCGTTTAAACGTGCATGTATTTACCTTTGAAGAACAAAGAAATTAGTCTGATTTTCATGAAAATACCATTGAGAAATCTGTCAAGATCCTTGGTTTGTTGTTGACCAAGTAAGTTCTCGCGTCTTTGTGTGATTCATTGTCTATCGATCGATCGAATCTGGTTTTCTCCTGCAAAATAATTAATACATTTTTCTAGCGGAACTGGATATTTTATGTACTCGAAGTTCTTTTTCTACGATTCTATGTTTGTAAATGTGTTTGTAAATGTGATTAAATATGAAATGAAATGGAATTATTTTTTTATTTAATTAATACTCTACAGGGTACATCTTTAGGATGCTTAAAACTTAAATATGTGACATATTTTGAGAAAATGATCAATCAAGTAAGCTCAATCATAATTAAAAATAAAATGTATTTGTTAGTGATAAAAACTTTAAAGATGCTAATTTTAACTTAAAATGTTTAATTTTAGCTTCATTTATCTTTCAAAGATAAATCATTAAATTATGTTTAAAACCTCTATAATTTAAATGAAAGAACAATATTATTCTAGGAGTAAGGTAACAAAGTGGTATCATGAAATTAATAATTTTATTTTTAAATAAGAATTTTATGTTTACATTATATTATTCTATTATATTACGTAAGATCATTATATTATGCAATATACTGTCCCGCATTTAAACTTATATATTGATGTTAAAACACTATACTGCGAAAGATAATGAAAAAAGTTTCTTCATTTCTTTAATTCTGCCTCATGGATCGTAGTATGAATCTCAAAACTTAGTGCAAGATGTATCACAACGAAGAGGATGATGAAAGGAATTAAAAAAGCCATTAAAAACAACCACACGTTCATTAAACCGAAACGAGGCGAAAAGAAATGCGGGCCGTCATCGCCGACATTGTGATTATTATTACGAGAGCAGCTCGAAAGGAAAACGAGTACAGTCGTATCCTAGCAAACATAATAAACGATGCTCGCCATGTATACATAGTAAGTCGGTGGTGTAAAAAGCAGCTGATTACGCGTGCGGCTTTGTATACACACATAGAAAAGAGGCCGTGGCCGAGGGATGCCGCGCTATCGTATCGTTGAGCTTTTATCCGATGAACTTTGAACTGAAAAATTTCCTCCGCGAGAACCGCAGGCCCAAATGTCGTGAAGCACGTTCTCTTTCTTTTGTTGGGTGATTTTGTTTTTTTACGCAATGAGTGCAACTGCGGCGACTTCCGCGAAATTCGCCAGTCGAAACATTGTTGTTTGTTTTTGAAAGCCCGCGGATTATTTCGGTGCAGCGGCCGCGCGCGAGATGGGATTCGTTATGTGCAGTAGTTTGTGTATAATGGCGCCGAAGGCTGGAACGTCTGTGTTACAGTTTTTCGTGGCGTCAGCGGGAAATTCAATCCGTATACCGATGTGTGCAATATCATGCGAATGCTTGAGATTGCTTTAGCGCAAAGTCGAGGCTTTGCTTTGACTGAGGCCTTTGTTGAATTAATTATTCAGAGGTGATTCTCTAGAAACGGTGTTACGACAATACTGGCAAATCTATAGTTGAATAAAATGATTATTTTCTTGGCTGATTGGTTTTGCATTCTAAATTGGGCAATTAATTCGATCCTTTCTGTTTTTTTGCTTGGAAAATGTGAAACACTGTAATGTAATAATGATGCGTTCGTGAATTGTGTTTTTGAATATTGCATAAGAATAAAAAATTACACCTAATTATTCGTATTTACAAACATTCAGTGTGTCTGATATATGTACTGAAAATTTTTATTCAAATTAGCTGGAAAGAAATTAAGTAATTATACCTAAAAATAGTACTTATTTTTAGGACAGCATCTGATAAATTTAAGAATACTTTCGACTTCACTGAATTAAGTACATTTCATGTATCGTTTATTGTGTTATCCTTACAAATCGCTATGGCCCTGAATGATGCATTAGACATAGCACTTTAAAATATGAATAGTTACGTTCTCATTTTCACGGACTCCCTTTACTTAGCATTTTTATAAAATTAAATTCTACTAAACTTATATATATATGGATCCCCTCGCGTACAGGAATCTGTCAAAATGAGAAAACAGATCTTTTCGCTGAATCCGCAACAACAGAAAATCCCTTAAATATTCGCATTCCCTTCGTCGGACTTTTGACAAAAATTCATGCCCACGGCTATTGAGGAATCAAGTAAATCATTAATCAGAAAAGGCCTAGTGAAGGGAAGAGAATATTTTCAATATTATCACATAAACAATGCAGTATAACTTGGTTTCACAATTTAAAACTGGATCGAAGAAGCATTGTAAGTATAAATCGCTCACGAGCAAACCATTAAAATCTAGCCTCATCTTTGGCAACGTATCGACCTTGTAAATTCATCCGAATGCGAGTGCGGAAATACAAATCAAGATCTCAATCGTATAAGGTAGCAGTGTCCTCAGTATAACAGAAAAAGAAGTCAACAATCAAATTCAAATGTACCTTACCATTAAGTTGTAGAATGCTATTATAACACCTGACCAAACCACCTGTAAGATCTTATGTAATTGTTTAAATAACGGGGAACTAAAATTGTAAAAGAACTATGACTGCGTACTCTTTTGTATTTTACCAAATCATAATGTACATGAATTTTTGTACACCTAGATAACTCGTTCGGGGTTGAAAAAGCTTTAAAAAAAAAGTATGTGACTGCTCGCATATTTATATATTGCATGAGATAATTGACATATAAAAATTATTTTATAAATTTACTTTGTTAGGTTCTATTTTACACATCAGATATGAATTAATTTTCGTTGAAATCCGTAAAATTATCTAACATAGTAACCCAGCTAGTTGATATCGAATTGGATATTGATATAATTTTTAAAATTGTAAATAAGTTCTTAAAAGCAAATTGGCATGTTAAGCAAAAAAAAACATTTATTAATACTTGTTGAAGGTCTGAAATTTGAGCAACCAACTAACATCTTAAGAGAACATAAATCTTGAATCTCTTAAAGTAAAACTATTCATATATAATTATTGATAAATTCAAATAATACATTCCAAACGTGTTAAAGCTAACAGAAGTTAATTTAAACAATCTTGTTTCATTATAGTACGAGAAAACAGTTTCTGTTGTAACAACTAAACACCGTATTTTAAAGACAACCAGCTGAAATTATCGAAACGCTGCATCCAGTCTAAGTATCTTATAAAACTGAGCATCAATTAACTGCACCAATTGCTCTTGATGCTTCTCAATGTCATATCAATTCTTATTTTCAAACTTAACGATCCACCCACACCGAACGCTTTTTCCTCCAAATGCCAAGACGATCCCACGTCAATTTCCAATCTTAAACCTAAATACGAAAATCCAAAAAAAGGGAAAAAACTCACATGGTATCGGTGCGCGAGCGCCGGTCCCAAGCAGCAGCAGCAGCAGCAAACGAGGAAGACGATACTCGCTACGAGACGCATGGCGATCTTGAGTTGAGTCTCTCTTGGGTACACACGCGGGGCGAGTCTCGTTCGCCTACTGAAGTCCCTCGTTCACTGCACTATGCGCGCGCGCTTGACGAGAGGCGCCTCTCTCTCTCTCTCTCTCCCACTCTCTTTCTCTCTCTATCTTTAACACACTCGCGCACTCACTCACTGGTTTTTATGCATGTGTGAGATGCATGGACGCGAGCTGAACTGCACGACGTGCGTCTCGTTAATAGAGCTTGCGGGCCACGCGATTCCGTTTATATTATATACGATGCCGAGGCGAGTGGAGAAAAGGTTGCCTGTATACAAGAGATTGACGGATTGATGAATGGGGGGCTTTCACCGGTGTCCAATGCTTTACGTAACCTTGAACGAATTTCTCTGGGAGCGCGATTAGATGCGACGATATTGCCGCAATAGTGCTTCCCCCAGTGTTTAAACGATGCGCGATGGGGATACAATAGCTGCGCGTTATAAGCCGAGCATATATGGCTCGGCGAATTTTTGAAAGGGTTTAAAGATTCGCGTCGAACATCTGGGTATCGAGCGCGGAGAGATGATCTAAGCGGCGAATATATCTATTCCTGGAAATTCCGTGAATAAATCACAGCCGTACGCACCGATGCGCTACCGCTGTTTGGATTTCGATAACGGTATATGTACGTTGCAGTTGCAATTTCATCTGACTTTTATCGAGAGAACGATTTAATGAAACTATTTTTGGATCATTCCCATGGAAATTTATGCATGACATATACACCTGCGTATCCTGTAGCACTCCTAAGAAAAGTTTTTCTTAAGGTTCTGTCGCTGGAAAGCAGACATTTCGCTAAAGCGTTATTCGTATGCTGCACATGGTGGTTCGGTATACCTTCTCATTCCATATTTACATTTTGTCAAAAGGACTTCATTTGCTAGCGCGTATGAGGTAACTGCAAACTGCGCACGGCTTATGAGCAATGGATCATATTGAGCGATCGACGGATTTCGTAAAAGTAGTATTAAAACAATAATTACACTTCAGCACTTGAAAAGCTTCCAATCCAATATTTAATGAATTGTTACTTTCAGGTTCATTGTCGCGAAAGTCTGTTTTATTTTTTATATTCAGCTCTCCCAGATAATAATATTTCACCCTCATGCCGATAACAAATGCTTACTCGATTAATACGTTATTCAGAGTAGTCCAGAGACTATTTTATACTCTATCTTTTCAGTTCTGCAATCGAACTATCAATTTAGTTAGAAATCGAACTCGAGCGATTTCTCAGAGGCATTAGTATCGAGTGTTTTCATCTTGCACGTCATCGTCCAGATCATTGAACAAAGGAACAATTTCTCATCATCTCTCTCCAAAAGCAAGCGGTTCACCCGAGTAACTGACTTTCCTATTTTCTTCCCAAATCCAAACGACAATTTAACCCATTCCAAGCATATTTATATACTCGGTGGATACATCATAAGATGTCAAGTCAGGCCTATCGAATCCAAGGTTCCATAGGCAGCAGATATCCAGTGAGCGTCAGTGGGCATATCGATGGCCCAATTACCAGCCGCTCCAATCACTTGTAAAGCACAAGTGGCTCGGCTGTGCTAAAGGATGAAAAAAAAAAAGACAGTCTCTCTCTCCACTCGATAAAAGTGTCGCAATTGCGTTCTAATGCGGGGCACCGAGTTAGTCCTCTTTTCGGACCGGTGGGTAAGAGCACAACCGCTGCATTCATTCGCGGTGGCTGACAAATGCGCGAGTCCGGGACTGCGTTTTTTGCGCGGCAGTTACGCCATCGCGAATTACGCGCCGCATTATGAGCGATGCGAGCGGATGCTGCGCTGAACTGCTGCGGCGTGCACGGTTTCTACATGTAGGCTCTCTTGAGCTGGTTGCGATCGATTCCTTTGTTCTTGTTTTGGTGTAGTTGAATGACGAGACATTTGGTTTGTATTTCGTGGAATGGTAAAATCCGAATTGCTCGTTTACTTATGTACTGATTTTCTTCATTTACGTTTTCAAGTATTTTTTTCATCATCGCATTTTTAATAACTTGTATTGTTTTTATTTAGAGTATTCGCTGCATTTATAGTAATGTAAGCAATGCTTATTTCCAATATATTGGTATGATTACTATTTATAGTGAACGTGTCTGATTTAAAATGACTTTCTAAAAATTCATACATTTACAATTTAATAAAATGTACGCGAATACTATAGTGTAAAATTACTATAAAAAGTTGCATTAAAATTGTTATTAATAACAAAGTTTGGATGGGATGTATACGTGAAAGAATCGTTTAAATAATCAGAAGTATTCCCTAATATACTAATCTAGCGGCATGTGTTCGCCTTTGTTTGATTAACAGGAAGAAAATAAGCAATGGCGTCACGTACATATACTGAAAATCTGGTAATAGAACAGCTAGGAATAGAATGTGCTGGAGCCATAGAGAATTGGGATGAATTTGTAATACAGCAGATGTTGGATTTTTGAATCTCTTATATCTACAATTTAAGGGAAATTTTTTAGTCAATGGTTTAATGTATGTTGTAAAACTAATCTACAAAAAATACTGTAACGCCATTGCAGCAAATTTATGTGCTGAGCAAATAAAACCAATTAAATAGATCAAGTTTCTACTCGGCCCACATTATTTTTCGGTCCTTTATATAATAATAACTAAGCCATTTTTACCAATGTATAATTCCGAAGAAGAGTTCGAGTAATAGTGCTAATCTTTGCATTCTAAATGAAATCATTCATTTAGGATGGCACAATTCATGTTTTATTCGAACAGCTGATAGGTACAATTCATAAATCATTTATTCTAAAAATATCAATAAGATATCATTTAATTTAAAGCTTTAATTAAATTATCTTGGTTGTAACCAAAATGATTTGCATCTGTATTAATTGGCATTCAATTTATGCATATTAATAATTTAAACATATAAATTTTCTTCGATATCTCTCATTTATGCGTATTAAAGATATGTGTCAAAGTTGTCAAAGTAAATTAATGGCTCTGAAAACTTTTATCAACTAGTAAAAAACATTGTTGACACAATTCATTTAAATTCTTGATACTACAATAGATTACAAATCCTGTATTTGGCACTTTAATAGTTAAGTTTTAAGAATATGCGTTTTTTAAAATTTAATGATTTATTTCTGAGTAAAATTAATCTAGAACCACAAAGTTATGTAACAGAACGAGTACCAAGAATGTTATCTGGATTAGTTAAAACGTACCTGTTAGAAGTTATTTAACACTAACGCATGAGTCTAAGTAAAATGTAATCTGATTTTTAAATATTTCAACATTATATATTGTAAATTCTTAAACAATTGTTAATTTCAGAATTCTTTTCTCAAATGTTACATCGCCAGTGTGATGTAATTTTTTATGCGTGTAGAATTAATAACACATTCTACATGAAGTAGGGAAAATTGATAAAATATTCTTTTAAAAATACTGCAGTAAAATTTTCTATAAAAATGTATTTGTACTACAATAAATATTATTTTTTAATAATATGTTCATAAACAAGACTTTTGGCTACGGGAGACCATAGAAAATCCAAATGATTGAAATTATCATAGCCTACAGCATTTGAAGATGCAACGTTCGGCAAAATCTTCTCTAACTCCTTTGCATCCTGATAACAAAGACAGTGTCAGTATTACAAAATTATATACTTATAATAATAATGACGCGTATTTTAGATTTACCTTATAATTAATGACATCATCGCCTTTTCCATACCATAAAGAAACCGGAACTTTGATATTAGTTAAATTATAGATAGGTGGTCGGGCTTGACCATATTTTTCTATATTTTTTCTTTCATCATAGTCATATGGTTGCAATGAACCTGAAAAGTTATTCAAATCATGAATTACTCCTTTTATTTAAAAAATAATGATCATAAGAACGAAATTGTATTATAGGTAATCGACTTTATTTTTTTATCATATAATACAATTCGTCGCCTCAATGTAGGATTTACTCCATAATTTAGTTTAAAAACGTACTGCCTTGAAAATCATTCGAAAACGCCCTATATTGAGATCTTAATTTTTCCCCAACTTTAAATTAGTTTAACCTATCAGATTTTCTTTGGACTATAAACTTAAAGCTATGGAAAAAAATGAGCATGCATTAAGGCGATGAATTTTTATGCAAAATAGATAACATGCTTAGAGTTACCTCGTTCCATATTTTGATTAAGGTGTAATAATACCATTCTCGAAGTTCCTGCTGGGTTGTGAGCAAGAATAGTAGGAAGAGCCGTCTAAATTTTAAATCAAGACATTCCTTGTATTAAAATGTTTATCAAGACTTATTTCTGAATAAAAATTCATATTAAAATATTTGCATAATAATGCTAAGAAAAACATGCTACAAAATTAAAAGAATTGTCATGATAGTTTTTATTATGCACATAACTGAGTCACAGTGTTGAAATTCTTATCTTTAACGCTTTGATTATATTTGCGTTTTGTAATTGATATGTACTCTTACTCTTACGCATTTGTGTTTACGTTTATGATATGAATAATACATCAATGAAAAATGAGTAAGTAAGCAAGTTTGAAAAGAATCAGATTACAAATAAGAAATCATACTTCATGTTTGGCGTAATATTGAAATTTCGGTACACAAAAGATTTTTTCATAGTATGCGGGTCTCGTTTCTTTATTGAATGTCTAGAAAACTTACTACTATACGTTTTTAATCGAGTTTGCGTCGGCGATTTATTATGAATTTAACTACCAGTTTTACAAACCTTGTTAAATGTACTATAATCCAAAGCGAAAAATTGGCACGTGATGAAGGCACATACGGGTTGTATGAAGCGGTTCTCCTCGGAACAATAATTTGATCCTAAGTATGCTACTAGAGCAGTTTGTGGTAGTAATTGATTAGTGTCGAAGTAGACGAAAAATTCCTGAAATAGGCGGTAAATAATCATTATTTTGCATCTTCTCGGTAAACTCTGATTTGAAAAGAATACAAATTACATTAAATATAAATTCTCCCCCAATGCATAGAATTACCTTTATAAAATCAGAAGATGTATCAATTGCTTGCATATTTCTCTTAAATCCATACTTCCAATAGGCGACTGGTGCAAGGCTATAAATCATATTGATTTTCTCATTGTACTCTGGCCGCATCGATAGCAAGACATAACTGACGGTCGTTCCCATTGAAATTCCATAATACGTCAAGCTTTTCTGGTGACTTACTTCTAAAATTCGATCTATAACTGCTGGGAGATCGTAAAGTGCAATCTCGTGGAAACTACAATGTTCATAAAAAATGTTAATTTGTACTTTCATGATCTGAAGATGAGCGATTGTATGATAGTTTGCGATTGAAAAATATGCTTATTCGATAAAATTGATTGATGTAAGTGAGACGATACTTTATTTGTATGAATTTTAAATACAGCGTAACTATTTTTATTCTTGTTGAATTTCGGTCTGCTGAAAATTCGTTCAATTATCATGTTCTATTGAATTTTGAAGGAAGCGTTTGTTAAAAGCATAAAATAAGAAATTTTTATATCATACGTGAAATCCCAAAAGTTTTTGTTTCTCGATGACTTGGAAACGTGAGATTTCGAATACGTATTTCCCCGAGCATTCCCAAGCCACACATCATATCCAGCATTAACTAATTGGAATGCTGTAAAACACAACATTTACTTTATCCAGTCAAAAACAATTTGAAGCTACGCGATGTTTATTGGTACATTACCGAGATCGTGATCAGGTCCAATTAAAACGAAGCTGTCGGATGATTGCAGAAGTCCATGCTGCAAATAAGCAACAGGTTTTCCAGGTGCTTTCGGATTTGCTGAATTGCCGGTAATCCTATGTATTTGTAAGATGTAACCATCGCTTGTCTTCACAAAATGCTCCTCCGCTGTGTATCCGTGTTGTTCGACTAAGGCGATCTGCAAAAGCAATGTCGCAGCACAATTCGACACTGTAGTTTTTTTAAATTGTCACCAAGACACTGCACTGTAAGCCGTGGATTAACAAGATAAATGCTTACAAAATGGAGAACGGGATACTCGTAACCTTGGTCTATTTCCTCCAATTGTAACTCATTTCCCACCAGCACCAAATCTTTATTGAGAGGCAAGAATAAAATGATTATTGGCGATAGGATCGTGTTCGCCAAGGAGAGGGCCAGCAAAATCGAACCATACACCATTTTTCTTCTTTGGCTACCGTTGAAGAACTAAACTGCACGTTTTACCTATCACTTGTGCGTATATATACGCTCCGATAAGTTACCGAATAATATGAAAAACGTGTTAAAATTACAAACCTTGATAAAATCACATTTGTCACTTATTCATGTCACGCCTGAGTTATTTAGTTTCTTGAACATTATTAGTTCATTCGATGTTTAAATTTCGACACTATTCTAAAGAAAACATAAAACTACCTGTTCTTATGTCTTTTAGTATCTAGATTTATCTAAGAATAGGATATCTTAAAAAGTTATTTACTTGGTTTCGAAAGTCTTCTATAGAATTTTTTCGTCATCTATAAGCATATTACTATTATCTTAATTTTTGTATTATATTAGGTAACAGTTTAATTATATACAGATTTTAAGTAAATTTATACTCTATATAATGTATTAATTAAATATCTGAATTTATCCAATAAATCATGTACAAATTAATTAAACTAATTTTTTTTATTTAATATTGATTTTCATTATTATAATAATCAAAGAATATACGCTACTTTCTTTGTCAATCGTAGGATTTCAGCAATGCAGGTAGTCTAATAGTTAGACAGGTCGCTTCATACGCAAAGTTGTATTCGAATAATAAAACCACTGCGAATTCATTGGCACTTAGCATCCTCTAACTTAATGTTTTGCTCTAATATACGTTTATTATATAATTTATAAATAAAGTAAGTAATTTAACTATTTAAAAATTCAATAAAATATGTTTTAAAACTATTTGAAAATACAAATAAAATAAGATATTAAACATCAAATATCATCAAATCATTATTAAAATAAAAATATTTACAAAAAATCTTAAAAATCATAAAAATTGAAATATTTTCAAAACTTATTAACCAAATGTATTGAAAAAATATACAGCTCTCAAGGAACAAAAATGCTATTTATGTATAAAATTTTGAAAAGATTTGAACAGTTTTACACCTATTATCGAATCCCATAGAAAACCGATTTTTTTCATAATATTGTTAATTTCTCAAAAAATATAAAATATTAATGCCTGAAAATTTAACAGATTCATACTAACAATAATCTATAAAATTTGGTAAAACTTCATAATGATTAATAAATAAATTCTAAAGCTATAACCAAAGTTTCAAATAATGACATTTTTCGAATTAACAAAAGAACGCAAGCAATTTCAAAAATTAACTTTCAAATTGTAGGTAATTTAATGCTCTTTTAAACTGTGTATTGTAAGTTTATTAAGTATTAAATTTACCTTATCAAAAAATTTAAAAAACTAAAAATCAAAAAGTATTTTTCTAAAATAAAAAAAAGAGTATCAATGAATCTTATAAAATTTATTTTTCAACTGTCATGCGACAAAAAAAACGAGTAAAACAAATATTTATACTTTGAAATCGCTATACATGCGTTCTCGAGATATAGAGGTATATACACACACGCACACCCGCACGCACACACACACACACAGACACGAAAAAAATTTAACTCAAAACTACTCAATTTTTGTTCCAAAAGTCTTCTGTGAGGAAGTAAAAGTTTCCGTAGAGCAGTGTACAAAAAAATTTTCTGAAATAAAAACAAAAGAGAATCAATGAAGCTTAAAATTTATTCAGCCGTCACTTATTGGAAATCGGTACATGAGTTCTCGAGATACAGTGGTATACGTATACATACATACACACACACACACAGCCACGTAAAAAATTATCTTCAAACTACTAAATTTTTGTTCCAAAAGTCATAAAAATGTTGTTAATCATTTTTGGGAAAAAAAAAATTTCTCATCGATACAAAGCTTCCTCTCTGATGAAGCAATGTATACAACAATGCAGTTCTCTCAAATCTTATATATACATGTCATTTTGTTTATAAGTAATAGTATTTCGCGTTTTTAAAATATTTTTAATAAATGTAATTTGAATTTGTGCATACAATTCATAAATGAAGCAAGATTGTAATAATTTGGTCAGACTATTATTACAACTATTATTTACGTTTTTGATAATTTTTATTATTTCAATTATCGTATATATTGAATGCGCTATGTATAGTATGTTGTTATTCAAACGCTTTATATTTCTTACATAGTTCGAGCACATTTCGTGTGTTGGTTAGCAAAAGTATTGAGACTACAAAAACAAGCTGCGTTAAAATTAACTGAAAAGTCTTGAGGGAATCTTTTATGTGTAATGCAAATATTATAAGAGTACAATAACTTAGTTTTGATACCAACTGTAAACGACCTAATTAAAAATCAAATAATAATGAGATGATAAAATACTTTAAGTGATATACATGACACATCTATTAATTGTTAGCAAGGTAATATGAAAACAAGTGCGTCAAATATACTATAACAAATATTTATCGTAAAAATAGTCTTTGCAAGTATGAATGTATTTTTACAAAACGGGAAACGGGATATTCATATCCTTGGTATATATCCTCCATTCGCAATTTATTTGCCATCAGCATTAAATGTATTTCGAGAGGCAAGAAGAAACTGACTGGTGGTGATAGGATCGTAAACGCCAAGGAGAGGACCAGAAAAACGAAAACTACACCGTTTTGCTTCTCTGTACTTATCTTTGTAAATATCTATTATATTACCAAAAAAAATATCCTAATTTAAAGTTACATATTACGTAAATAGTAATTATATACATATATACATTACACCCACTTATAAGCTAATTTGTTTTAAATTTATATAGATTTTTATTAACACTGAATGTAACGTTAAATAAGACACGTTAAATGATTTTATGTTACATGTGTATGCGATAGCAAATATATTTACAATTAATTCTCGACAACGACGGGATTATTCTATATGCACTGTAGGATTTCAGGAGTACAGGTAGTCTAATGGTCAGGCACCTTTAATATAAGCAGCTTTATTCGAATTTAATGAATCCTTTAGTATGCAGACGATGTTTTAACCCCAATAAAGTAAGATTACAAAAACTTCAACAGTCTTACACTGAAGACTACTACTACTACTATTATGTTTAATAATAATTTTTATTATTTTAAGTAATATACAGCGAATCTTGACTACTAGTGTTGGTAAACGTGTTGCGTTGAAGAACGCAAACTATAGTTTGTATTGAATATATATATATTATATTTAAAACATTTAAGCAAAGTATTAATCGCCATAGAAATCCATTCATATAAATCAGTAAATAATTTAAGAAATTTCATTAAATCTAATAGAAAAACAGTAATTAGAAGCATATGAAAAACTGCAAGTTCTTTTTATAAAACTAGAATAGTAGTGCTGCCAAACATTTTAGTGTTGATGTGCAGTGTAAACATCGTAATTAAAAATGTCAATAATAATGAGGCGACTTAAAGGCTTAGCAAAATTCTGGCATTACGCACACGTTCACATTTTACTGACGCAGATACAATATACCTATTAGCGACACACCTTTTAATTTTACTAGTAATATCGTATGTAAACACATGCGTCAAGTATGTGACAAATATTTGTCGTGAAAATAAGAAAAAAAGTTGAATAATTAAGATAGATTCTATTTCAATGAGAGATATGCTTTTGCTTTCATATATTGAAATTTTATATAAACATATATTTCTAAGTTTCTAGAATGATGTGGGAATCCCAAATAGAATACTAGTGAATTAATTATATTCTGCTGTCTATATGTGTTTTGCGATTGAATAATAATGATTATATACTTAGAAAAATGAATAGAACAGTTTTACTCATTGTTGTAGTGCAATAGGTAAATATAACAAATTTATTTGTCTAATTTAGTAATTAAATTTATTTTAAGGTAAAATCAAATCTAATATTAAAAGTTAGAAGTACTTGTATACTTATCTTTTTCAGGATAGAAAAACATAGCAATTTATAGTATAATTTGAGCATACTAAATAATACAGATTTTTAGGCACAAAACTTAAAATGTGATAGATATAATTTTTTAAACTATAGTAGACATAAAAAGGATTGGGAGAGAGTAAATGGAAATAAACACCACATTTTTTGTAGATAGATATATATACATATATAACTTTTCTTTATCTAACAACCGCTGACAAGATTTCTCACAATTCATAGAAAAAATTGGCAAAATCTATAGGCACTCTGTGAATATATCAATCGAACGTATGTTCTAATTTAAATCATGTTGCAAACGAAAAAAATTCATTTCCAAACATACCTTATTATTTTATGGGCTATATAATGTATCTTCAATAGGGAATGCTATTTACACTTTGGTTCTTGGCGCCATATAATTACAAAAAGAAATTCATCGTCAAAATTGCATACCTTATATAATTAATAAAATTTACAAAATTCGTATTAATGCATGAAATTTTAAGTCATGTTGCATTAGCTACATTAAAACAATATATATATATATATATATATATGTATAAATCAAAGTTTGAAAAACTTTTAATTTTTGAATAATATTCCAAAGAATAAACCACAATTTGAAACGGTCATTTCGAATATAAATAATTTAAATTCGATTTATCAATTAAATATTATTAATTGAATTATTCTTAAACTATATTATAATATCAAAGTAATTCTAGGATAAGAGGCTATCGATAAAACGCATACTCCCATTTATTGAATAATTCAACGAAAAGTACAAATTCATTCGCAAACATTCCTTTTCGCTGCCTGCGACATTAAAAAATTGAAAAAAAAAAAAAGAAAAGAGATATTACGTCGCTCAACAATGACTAGGACACGCACACTTTCCACTTTCTAACGAAATTTTTTCGATTAAATGATATCAAACATTAAGAATACAGAAAAATTGCCTGCATCTCGCGACCAATTTGACGAGAATTTTTGAAGTTCTCGTGTGCTTTAATCGCATGCTTCCTTCACCTATCAATGGCATACAGTGACTCATAATTTCGAGAAAGTAACGATCGACAATAGTTCTTGTAAAATTTTAATAAGAATTTGTTTTTGCTTCATCACTTTACAAGAAAACCGACGAAAATGAGAGTTATCACGCAGCCTCAGAAATGTTTTGGCAAAGTCAAACTTTTGACGATTTTGGCATCTTAGAATCGCAAGATGAGTTCGACTAGCTCACACACTCGGTCGCATCGTCGCCGTCGAGGACGACGTTAATGAAAATAAAGATGAGAAGAATAAAGAGAAAAAAAAAACAGAAAAAAACTTAATATTTATTCGTCTTGGTAGAAGCTACTCTAGCACGAAAACTAATGTAAAATTCGTATAAGGTATAAGGTAAAAAAAAGATTTTTTTACAAATAGTTATTTGACGTATAGTTTCGAGCATCCCGAAATGCAATAATAATGCACCTTATTAAGATTCATCATTAATTTTTGTGTAACCAATGTAACCTTTACCAAAGCGAAATGCAGATATGTATATGCCCGCTGGCTCTGCGCAGCACCGAAAGCGGCGGAAAGTTCGAATATTCGAATTGTCGCGCGCTTTTCCCGGCCTATACGCACGAAACGAAAGTTATTAGAATTAATAGTACGGATAATGTACAGGATAATTGTCCTTAAGCTGCCGGAGTATGGGCGAGTTCGGAACAATCGAGGAACACCGCAACTAACCAAGGTGTTCCTCTTTCGCTACTTAGTTATGGCACTTTGAACTGGGCTCCTTTGGCGGTTTATATTATATACATACATATTAAAATTAATAACGTGAGAGTTAGATTTATTTACAGGGAATGCAGATACGCGTGTCGAAAGTACAAAGTAAAATAAGAAAAAAAAGTAGCGAATCAATTTATCGACCATCGGCCAGCAAAGCTTGATAGAATTTAAGATATACATACAGTGAACAAACCCTACGGAATGAGTATAAGAGAGTAAAATCTAAGACGTATAAGAAAGTTATAATGCAATTAAATGTTGAAAAAATATTAAAAATTAATATTAAAATTAAAGTGCAAATTATTGATACGCAAAATACAGAAAAAGAAATATGAGTGCAAAATTCTATCAAGTTTTACTGGATGACGATCGATAAATTAATTCCTTATTTTGAATAACTGTCCAGCGATAGTCATCTACATGAAACTTTTGATTCTATTAAGAGATTCGAATTATTTATTAAGAAAAAAATGTGTGTCATGACAATTGTGAGAAATATTACTTTTGCTTTTAAGGCACACATCGATGTAAGTCGACATTTATCTTAAAATTGCAATAGGCACTTGTTAGCATATAATATTATAACGCTAAAGTTTATTGCTACTGTATTCTCTAAATGGTCCCTATTAGGAAGATATATTTGGAATAATACCTCTTGCAGTGAGTTCGAATTTTTTTTTCTTTTCGTTACAAGAATTCATGGAGATTTTCGTTGTCGAGAAACATCTGCGTTAATCCCTTTGTGCAAATTTAGAAAAGTGTGTAGAAAATCGAAGAAATAGAAATCACATAATGCTCGGGTTCCTTAAGTACTTTATCAGCGTCCATTCTATATATACAACAATTCATTACGCGAGTTATATTCGACACGTTTTAGACACTTTTCAGACGAATTTAAAGTTGTTGATACACGTACCTATCTCTGGCACAAAAACTTATTATAAAATAACGTAAGTATAAGTTTTATAATCTACCGCTGTGGGATGATGTAGAACAGGCATTAGTTTACAGCCTCGAACTGAAGAACAGTGTTCTATAACAATGAGTATCGAGCTTTGTATAGGTTTTTGATTAGACTCTGGTGAGATTCTAAAAGGGCTTGAAGGATTAACGACTGCTCAAGTCATAAGAGTCTATGTACAAGTTGAGTAAGAAATTCCTGTCGAAAGCGCAGTACAACGCATGCATCGATTTCATTCATCAACGAATCATCGTTCGAGCCGAATCAAGCTATGGCCAAATTGAGGGTCATTGGTTGTGGTCTAGAGAAGGCCGAAACTCTATTGGTGTCGTTGAAGTCGAAGGCTTGATGAGTCTGTTGGGAATGCTGTTGGTGCTGGTGGTGCGGCATCTTCTTGTCGCCGAACCTCGCCAAGTGTTCCGGATTCGGCGATATCACGGATGTCCTTATGACCATCCTCGACAGCAGATCCTTGTTCTGTTGCACATCGTTCTCGGCCATCTCGTCGGAGCCGCATCTCAGCCTTTTGCCCGTGTAATCCGGCTCGAGTCTATCGGGTGTCGTTCTCGTGTGTCTGATGATCGCCGAGAACGCTGAATTTGGACGTGGCTGCTGCTGCTGCTGATCCCTCAACGGCTCCAGACTGTGGAAGTTGCGCGTGGGAACTATGACGCTCGTGGGTGATGCCGTTGGTGGTTGCGACGATATTACCGTATTGACGGTTGGCGGCGATGGCAGCCTCGGGGCTGGGGATTGATTCGACGAAGTCGACAGAGTTGGGGTCTCGCGTTTGCTCTCGATGCTGGTGCGCTGTTGTTGTTGATGGTGATGGGTGCGCATGCAAGAGGACTCCTCGTGCTTGTAGAGGTAGGACTTGAGGGCGAAAGCTTTGCCGCACCGAGCGCACACGTGGGGCTTTGTGTTCGAGTGGGTTTGGATGTGGGCGCGTAGGTTGGACTTGTCGGCGAAGGCCTTGTTGCAGATCGTACACTTGAACGGCTTTTCACCTGGCAAAAAAAAAACGAGACAACCGTGATTATCATAGATTACTCGATCTTTCCGGATCTAGGTATTTTATGCGTCGATGCACAAAAGCGAATGATCCTATACCTGTATGAGTCCTGATGTGTCCCTGGAGTAGCCAAGGTCTCGAGAAGCACTTGCCGCAGTAGTGGCACTTGCAGCCCTGGTTGTGAGTCCTCACGTGCATGCTGAACGCGGGTATGCTGACGTAGACCTTGTCGCAGTGGGGACAGCGTCTGGCTTTTTTGTCGCCGAGCGAACGATGGGTCTGACGGTGGCGCGCCAAATTCGACGAGGTCGAGTACTTCTTCCCGCAATCGGGACACTCGTGTTCCTCGCTGCCGTCTTGCTGATCGCTCGAAATCGATAGGCCATTGGTTGGGCTGTGCTTGCCACTGTTCGCCGACGTCATTGAAGTCGTTGTCGTTGTCGTCGTCGTGGTCGTTGTCGTAGTTTCCGATAAGACTTTATCTTCGGACTGTGGACGAAAGTTCATTGTTAGCGTTACGATTAGTATAATAAACCTTTCAAAGTATTTCTTCCTGTGTTTCACAGTGCATTCGAAGTTTCATAGAGGGGTATACGTAAGGGAAAGGAGACCGCAATACCTTGAAATCGGCAGCGTTTCTGGCATTGGCGAGTAATCGAGCGCCCTCTAGCAGCGCGTCGTTGCGCTCGTCCTCGATCATCCTCCTGGACTTGAGTTCGACGAGGTTCTCGCGCTCCAGCTCGATCCTCTCGAAGAAGATGCGCGTTCTCTCGGCTTCATAGCCTCTGAGCGGCTGCAGGGGCCTCTGATAGAGGCTCGCCGTGGCCGGATGGACCAGAGTACCAGCGGCAGCCGCGAGGCTCACCTCCGCCAGCTTTGTCAGATTGTACAGTTCTTCCGGACACTCGCTCGAGCTTTCGCTCCCGCACTCGCTCGCCCCATCGCTGGTCGGCTGCTGACCACCGCCGTACTCGGCTAATCGGACTCCTCGCTCGGGACTGAAGTCTGCAAAGGAAACGTTTGATTCGTGAGTGATTTTCACGGGACTTTTTATCGAGCATCTTTTCTTGTTGTAAATTTACTCAAGTGAACGATCAATTTTTTATTATTTCGTAATTTGATTGCATGAATTCGTGGGGGACGTGCTTTTCTGTGATTGAAATATATTTATGTATAAGAAGATATATTTTCATATTTATTTTTTTCTGCATATACAAGTATAATCGTGAATTATAATGAACATTTCTGCCACTCGAAATAATGTAAGAACCACTCTCCGATGCTATTTTCGGTATAATATAAACAAGGAAATAGACTTTAAAATATGTGAAGTTTTAGAAATTAAAAGCTTGGTTTATTCTGCGGTAATGTCAACCGTTCGGAAGCGAAAGACGTGTTTACAATACATAATAAAAGCGAAATACGAAATTGATTTAGCCTTCGATTGTCCATAACGTTCACAAATTCTTTCCTATATCAAAATATTTTTAATCATTTGTACTACTACACAATTGAATATTTATTGTATTATTTTTACATTAAGAATATTTACGGAACTATAATTGATACACCTAATAATACTACGTTTTTATACGTCAGTTGCAATAAAATGTGATTTATTGCCGCTACATTTGCTATCGTATAGCAGATGATTCAATCGTGTTTTCACAGCGAGCTTTCTGCTTTTGTAGTCTAAAAAAGAAGTGTTATACCGCTGCAAGGTGGTTGCGAATAGATTTTATTGTATACGAGCCATACATAACCGATGCCGAAGGTCTCTCGAGTTTGGCATTTTTCCAGACGCCATTCGCCTCGATTTCAAAAAAGCAGCCTCAGAACCACTTGCCCGAGCTCCAAATCACTCTTAATTTACTTTCGAGATATGCTTGCCTATAAAGCTTGCGCAGAAGAACTTTTGGTGAATGAAACGAAGAATAATACAAAAATGTTGCTCATTTTTGGTAATCTTAACGCAATAGATCGTTTTCCGTCGCATTTTTGAAAGTGATCAATTACTAATGTTTGTTTTGAATAACTTTAAATAATGTCGAAGTGAATAAATAAGTTATTCTATACTCATTATTACTATTTTCGTCTATATTTATAATTGTTTTTAGTATGTTCATAAATAAACTCACATTGACGTAAGAATGGTATCTATTCAAATCTACGCAATGATGCGGATATAACACTAAAACGTGCAATAGTGTTACGTCACGAGATCCGGTTAACCCTATAGATATTGTTTCTAATGTTACTTTAAGAATCAATCCACTAAAATTATTTTTACTTTCCATTATTAATAATGGATATAACGAAGCCCTATTCAGGATGCCACGCAACTATGAAATTCAATTTATTTATCTAAAGTAGCTTGAAAGAACGCGTGTGGCGCTCAACTAGTGCAAGAAAAAAATCTAGGAGCCTGGCTCCTCGATTCTTGCTCGATTAAATATACATAACCAAAATACATCTCTATAATTAGACTAAAGATAAATCGCATTGTTGAGTATGCATAATATGTTAGACACATGTATATCGTTACTCAATACTCAAAGAAAACATTTATTAACCAAGATTCATGTTGCATTTGTCAATATGGGTCTTTGTGTAAATGATTCTTAACGCGCCGGTTATTTTCTTATACACGAAAATGTAAACAGCCAAAGTAAACAGATTATTTTCGAAATTTATTGGACTCCTCAATCAGAGCGGAACAGCACTAAAACATTGCTCCGAAACCATTTTCATACAAAACTTTTATTTTATTTATCGCTCGTTCCAAGAAATATTAAGATTTAGACTCTAAAACGGTAATTTTGACAAGTAAATAAAACCTAAAATCAACCCCTCGATGGAGAAGATGTCGAAAAGAAGCTTATCTCTTACGCGCGTTTTTCCAATCGATCCAATGATCGAGCCGAGCCGGTGATCTAAGCATACACACACTCACACGGACTGGTTCGACTATAACGACGTTGTATGCGCATTAGTGGTCGCGCCTCCTTCATGCTCCTCTTTCGGTAAAGAACGGAAATAGAAAAGAGCCCGACGAGAGAAGCTGCTGCGCTGCTGCTGGCTCTGAGCGTTGACGCGCGTCACGCGTTGCGGCTTGCCTTTCTTACATTACACGCCGGCGTCGAGCGGCTCGCGTGTTCTATAGAGCGCCGCCGCGGAGTTGAATGGCATCGGCCCTCCTGAGCTTTTTGCAGCTTCTGCACACCTTTGCTTATACGTAAATGACACGTTTGAGCTTATAGGTGACTACTGGTGACTCGTTACTTTGATGGGGTTGGGTTTAACGGAGCGAGTTTGGGGTGGAGTCGAGCTTGTGGAGCTTTTGGTGCGCTATCGGATATTTTTAAGAATTTCCATTATTGGCAGGAATTAAACGGTGATCGTAGGCAATATCGCGACCAACGTTTAAAAGATGTTCTTAACATTACTAACTATTACTAAAAAATTTCGATGTTGCGCTTCTAGCGCGCTTAAAAACCTGCATAACATTAGAAACCTTTTCCATTTCAATTAGGCATTAATACTTTTTGGATATCGTCGATGCCAAGATGTACGTTTAATCGATCTTAAAATATTATTCATTTCACTAATCTCTAGCAATCGCAGAGCAGGCACGTTTCTATCGCACTTCCTAAATCCTCCGCTCGCGTAAAAAGTCATATCCGGCATTTTCGGAAGGCGGTCTTTATACGACACTCTCGGAATACCGAAAAAAAAGAAGAAAAAAAAAGCCGTTCCACGCGCACTTTGCTCTTCCGTCCACGGATATCTGTCGCCGAGGGTCTCCCCCGCATATATATACGCTTTCCTGCCTCTTTTCCTCAGCCGGCGATGTCGCGTTTGAGGATTTCTTCGTTCTTTTTTGCTTTTGCTCTCCTCGACTCCGTCGCGCTTTTACATGACCTCTCTGCCGAGGTCAAGAACCTCGTTGGGACGATGAATTTACTCACGTGGATATTTTTGACGCTCGGATTTAATTGACGTTCTATATATGCACTTCCGACGAATTAATGTAGGTACATATAGTCCTGTTCGAAAGGCAGGTTTAGCGAGAGTCGATCGTTGGGTGGGGAAAGATTCGTGAATTATAGTATTAGGGTTTCGTTTGAATTAGGGATTTAAATAAACGTGATTATGATTTTCATGATTTTTAAGAATGTAATTGTATAAATTTTGTCTGTTCGACACGCTCGTCACTATTTCATGTAGGCACAATTAGTTGTATATCCACAACTCAATGTTATCTACGAGCTTTCCAAATATACTTTTGCAAACTATAGCGTTACGGATCATTCAATTAAAACACTTTACGAAACAATTGCTAATACTGCCACGCGTTCGGCGATTTTATAAATGGCTGTAATATTTATGTAACGTAAGCAGAGTGTATACCTGTTGAACCGGCATTTCGTAAGAATAAAAGGATAAAAATAAACTTTATGCTTTGAGCTTCAAATTGAATTTAGTCCTGGTCTCGGACGAACTCTGCTCAATTGAAAATTTACACATTTTTGCATCCAAGTTTGAAAACTGCGTATAACAGATTCTCAAGAATTACGTAACTCTGAGATTTCGCGCGCCGCGACCGGGAAATATAACTTTATAAAAAATTTCCGTTCCCACTTCTCATTTCCATACTCGATCAAACACTTTCGCCGCACAATACTACAAATTTATCAAAAACTTGATCGCATTGTAATGTAAAACTTGCTCGTAAAATCGATCATCCACCTCGAATCACTGTATGCTACGTAAGGTAAAAAAAGTAAACTCACCCCTTCCGGTCTCCTCGAACTCGCCGGTGCCGTTGTACCGGCGCCTCGTGATAAGGAAAGCCCTCGGCATCTTCGTCTTGTCCACCTTGATTCTCTCTCTCTCTCTCTCTCTCTCTCTCTCTATCTCTGTCTCTTCCCTCTCAGCGCTCTATCGCAGCTCTAGATCTCTCGCCTCGGCACTACGAGTCTCGCACTCTCGTCATTCCACTGTATACGAATATCCTCATAAATATATGTATATATCCGCGAGAAAAAAAAACCCCACAAGTGTGCGTGTTGTAAAAATTCCAAAAGCGTGCGCAAAATAAAAAGAAACGAGAAAAAAAAGAGGGAAAACTCGTGTTGGCTGTTAGTCGCGGCCACGGGTACAACCGTACGCCTCGCGAGTCTCGGGCGCAGTGGTGGCGGCGCCGGCGATTCGGGGCTACATATAGCATCTTGGTCGTGCAAGCAGGAGGCAAAAGCAAGAGAGATAGAGAGAGAGGAGGGAGTGTATAAGCTACGCGCAGCCTCCCTGCAGCAGCAGCAGCAGCAGCAGCAGCAGCAGCGGTACAGGCGGGGACACGAAAAATCTCGAGCTGCTGCCGCTGCTGCACCACCGCGCCGACCCTTTTGCCGCTGCTGCTGCTGCTGCTGCGCTCAGCTGCCACCGGCGTGTGTCCATGTGCGCGTCTGTGTGTGCTTTATGCGCGTACATGCCACCCTGGCTTCGCTCGAATTCCGACTGTTGCTGCGCATGCCGTTTCTTCCGACACTCGCGCTCTACTACGCGTGTACGTGTACGTGTGCGTGTGGCGCGAGGACTGGCGTGTGTGCGATATGCTGCGGACTTTTAAATCCGAGTGAAAACATTGGAAATTCGGATTTAGGAGTTCGATGAATGCGATTGTGGTGTATGAGCTTCTTTTTTTGTCGTGGATGATGGTTCGCTGATTAAGAATGAATCCACTAATACTGCAGGAGAGTTACTTGAAAATTTTTAGAATGATATTAGTAGAGGAAATACTAATTACGGGTGAATTTTTTAATGACACAATTTTGAACATGAATTCATCAATCAGTATAGAAATTCTATTGTAATTTCTTTTAGAAACTTTAGAAACTCTAAGAAAGTTCTTTTAGGTCTCGTCGCTTTCCGAGATACTGCAACTAAAACGAAGTATTTTTAAAAATAGATTAGATATAATTCTGATTTGCATTAAAATAATTCATAATAATACTTTGTTTCTACAAACACTTGTTGCCATTAAAGATGTCATTTAATTTCTTCTAAAGAAAGGTAAGTAGTCTTTTAATAGACTAATGTGCAACAGGTAGCGAAACTGTAGCTTTGCTATTCTACTGCGTTATGCCGATGTTAGGTACTAAAAATGAAGCATCTTGAAACTATATTAATTCCTCATAGTATTCTCGCGTGAACGGTTAAAAATTTAGTATACGCTTTCATAAACTGCCGGATTTCTAGAACATCTATTTCATCTTGTTGCTCAAATAATCACACTTTCACCAATGACTTATAATTTTGTCGATAAACTCGAAGCCCCAAAACTCACGAGAGCACTAAAATATCCTAAGATCCCGACAACCGCGTAAAAGCATCGAAACGCATACGTTGTAGATCGCAACGGAAAACGAGTCCTTAATCAACAATACAAAAATAGCCACCGCCGCCGCCGCATCGCGACGTCGCAAAGCGCCGCGCGTATAATGAAGAGAGAACGGACGTATAAAACGCACGTGACGCGTCCACCCCCTCGGTGCTGCAGCACAGGTTATCGGTCGCTCGCGGTATAAATCGCTACTACGTCGTAGTCGCAGTCGTGGTCGTCGTAGTCGTGGTCGTGGTAGTCGTCGACGGCGGCGGCGACTGCGGCGGCCGTTCTATTTTCGATATGACTATATACCGAGACTGCACCGAGAGCCGCGACGCCTCCGCCCTTTTTGCGCGCATATAGCCTCGCTGGATCGCCGCGGCTGCTGAGCGAAAATCTTGGAAGTGGATCGATGGCCTGTGCGTCTGATCCTTGATAATTGCAGTTGGACGATGCTGAATTTCTACTGGCGAGAAGATCGTTTTCCAGTGCGATGAGTTACCGTTTCTTGCATAATGGAATCCATTCGAGGAAGTTTTGATCGTTTACAGTTGTTCCAAAATAATCTAAAATCTAAGAGGGACAAAAAGAAGAAAATAACGCTAAAGAAAATACGCGAGAAATGGCACACCAAAAAAATGTGCGATCCGCTGTACAGTAAATATGATTCATGGCAGTTCCAGCTAACTTACTTTCGTCACTCCCAACCCTTTACCGCCGTTGATGGACACATCCGAGCGTCAAAGTTTCAGTGTCTCCACTATTCTTGAGTGGTTTTCGCGTGCCGATGTACCGCTCAGACTAAACATGGATTTATGAACAATTCATGTCGTGTCTAAAGTCCAAATGTATGTAGTGTCCAAAATACAGGAAATATTATAGCGACGGTATTATTTCGAGATAAAAGACTTTGTTGCAAGAGACGCGTATTACGTCATTTTTGAGAATAACGCTAAATATATAAAGGAAACTTGCGATGAAGTTATTTTACCATAAGTTGATCCTTTGTATCCGCAGTGTCTTAGTACGTTTACAAAGTTCAAAGTTGAAGCGCAAACCTTTCTCAAAAAGGAAGGGTAAGAAGTTATAACTAGGAGTTCTGTGTATATCTTGGATTCAGTACCGAGCACCGGAACAAAGCAGCGAAGGGTCGGTATAGGCTTTACTGGCTTTGACTATAGGCGGCACCTGGACTGGCCTCGGAACGCGACGTGTGGAATAAGACACCGCGCGCAGACTCGTACGTTTGAAACTTATATAAATAGTCCTGAATATTAGTTTGAGGAACGATTTTTGTTTCAAGCCTAATGGCTCGATATGGTAAGTACGCGAGAGGATAAGAAAATAAGGGTTAATGCAAGTCCTGCTTTAAATTTCAAGATTGGGCATAAAACTCTTGAAATCGGTAAATTACTTATCGTACAAATTAATGTGAACGATGAATCAGAAAAATTGGTTGAACTATCGGTTTGCGTGCGTTTTACTAATTGTCTGCTGTTCCAATCGATTCGCAACGCACATAGAGTCCAAAATTCTCCCAATCATTCCTAACGATCGCATCCCGGATATCTCAATAGAAGCCCGTATTTTCTCCGCCCAACAATATCCTCTCATAGGACTGCAAGTCTGCAGACAGTATGAAGCTTCAAGTCTGAAAAAGTGAGTATATAGCGCGCGAGTATATAGCATCCCGTGAACCCGCCGAGTAGCAGATAGCGCGGAGCTTTACAAGCGAGAGAGAGAGAGAGAGAGAGAGAGAGAGAGAGAGAGAGAGAGAGAGAGGAACGATTGAATGAATGCTTAGCGTCTTAGTCAGCGTCGCGATGCTAAATCCGACCGCGGACGGCTGGCGTCTGGCCAGCTTTCGAACCACCGCCGCCTGCTTTGCCGTACTCGTCGTAGTCGTAGTCGTCGTCGGCGTCGGCGTCGGCGTCGTCGTCGTCGTTGTCGTCGTTGTCGTCGTCGTCGTCGTCGTCGTCGTTCCGAGCGCGCACCAACCTGCTTCTTCTTCTTTCCCTTCGGTTTTTCATCGTCGACCACGACCACCAAGACTATGCACTTTTACACCGATTCACCGCGCACTCGGCGAGTCTGGCTTTTGTGTACAGTTCCACTGGGATGTCGATGACGAGATCGTGTCTGTGTGTATATACGTAAGTTGGTATTCGATGGAAGAAAGGGGTTTCGGTCCCGCCGATAGTCTATCGAGGTCTTTGCTGACCGTATAGGTTCGGTTATATTTCTGGATCATAAACAAAGTCGTCGAGTTTTGGCACTTAATGATCTGAGCTAAATAATGCCCATTGGTACTTGCCGCGGGTATAGCGGAACCGTCTCGAGCACCGCTGTAAGTGGAGCATCTCGTAGATTGCTAATTCGACGGAATATCTTTACTTCGCAACCGTATATACCGCTGGAACGGACACCGTAATAAGTCGAGCATTGCACCATACGTTGAAAAAGCTCACAGCAGCTCGTATCCAAAGTATATAACACCTCCGCTCGAAGCTTACACGAGTCGATAAAAAGGCTTCTCTCTCTGCATCGGGCGCGCGAATGGCTCTGCCAAAGCTCAATCGGCGTGATTCCGTATACTTGGAATTGTTGCGTGCAGGATGATCCCGGCCGTGTATGGCTGTATAAACTTCGGGCGCACGGAAAAACATATGTCGGCCGCTCGGAGTTGTAATCATATATATACATATAAGAATAACAAAATATCGACTGGAATCTACGCGGAATGACAGAAAGACCTTGGAAATCCGACGTGGGCTTTTTTTACGCTGAAATTTGATTTAGGAAAATCAAAACGACTACGTTCTACGTTTTTACTCGTATGCCAGACACAACGAAATCAATAACTATATATGAAAGGTGATGGTTCCGCGTCCATCGAGAATTAAAGTATCGATGCGACTTGTATTCATGAACACGAGAAGCCGATCTCCGCCCAACCACCTCGCGATACAATTCACCCAGCCAAACAATTCATCTATATACATACATTCGCTAAGAATTCCTTTTTGTTCCCAACGATCTCTAATAGGCCGCTCGCATCAAACAGGTGTCTCGGCGCTCAGTTTCCTCTCCTCTCTCGGCAATGTTGTATAGCTTGAGTTCGCGGCGCGTCTCTCCGTCGCGGGCCTTTCTATCCCTCGTCTCGCAGTGTCCCTATCTCGCGTATCCGAAAATAAAGCTCCGCGCGCGTAGAAGAAGAAGCGGCGGCTCTAGTCGTTTGCGCTGACGCAAGTATGTGGTTTGGCGCACGAATCTCTCTCTCTCTCTCTCTCTCTCTCTCTGTCTCTCTCTCTCTCGCCCACCTTTTGCTTCGCACTCGCGTGTTTATCGGGTTTCGAGGCGCGCGAGTGCGTGGCAGCAGTTTAGGCGTCTCCGTTGGGTGAGAGGCGGTGGGTTGTAAAAGCTCGCGAGACTCACGTGCTTTTGCCGCACCGTCCCCGACTTTTGCCAAATATTTTTCGCGCATGTATTTGGATACAGTTGAGTTGTATAGTTAGATTTGGGTCTGTGCCTTGTGATGCTGCTGAGGGAGACCGAATCGCCGGATCTATTGCAGAGGAGTTTCTTTACGTTATTGCAGAGGACTCGATAAAAATATGAATTCTATGAAGCTAAAGTTACTTTCGATATCTGATCGGTATATATTCATAAAGTTAAGAATATTCTTAACTACTTCGTGAGCAATCTTTGATGTACAAAGAATCCTTTTTGTTAGTCAGTCAATTATAACTACAAAATGTTTTATTACTTTGGCGTGGGTTTGGCATTTGGCATGTGACTACCTGTGGCGCTAATAATCCGAAGTAAGAAAGTCGAGCTGAGCTGTCACCAGTAATACTGAGTTCCGCCAAATGTAAAATAGCTGATTATATTTCAAATAAAATGACAGTTAAATAAAACGTTTCGTATAAATGACATAAAACTATTTAATGATTCTTATTTCAGTCATTCTATTTACTCTAGTATCTGTAAGTGTTTTCCATATATCGTTCATGCGTACATTTCTTTACCTACTACTTACTGAAAACGCATTCTATTTTCTTCTTCGTGACGCTGCAGTTAGTCTCGGCCTCGAAAAACATAGTTTCTTCTGTCTTTTCTTTTTAAGCTGCGACTTCATTTTGTGATTTTTTCTTCGAATAGAACAAAAAAAGTCTTAACTTGTCTCATGCAGGCTTACTAACCATGACGAAATTTTGGGGGAAACGTAGGACTGAGGGCAAGTTTTTGCAGCGTCAAAAACATCCTTCCTATTTATAGTTTTCTGTAATTATCAATAGTAGAATTAACTTTTTCTAAATTCTATTTTTCACATAAGTATATACGTACACCAAATAAATGAAAATAAAATTAGAATAAATATTACAAATTATTTCATCTTATTGCAAGGCTAGTTAAATTTACAATCGCAAGATCTGAAAACTTTTTCCGACAGCATAAAAATAAGTTTCATAAAAAAAAAAAGTGATCGGTTTCAATTTGAACAAGCGATAAACATTAAAAAACTCATACGCGGCTCATAAGCAGTCGAGATAGAAAAACGTGGCGTTTTTAAATACCCTAAAAAGTCCTCGTTCGTCGTCGTCCCCCACCACATTCCAGATGATCTTTGTCGCGTGCTCGGCTTCGCTCCGGTCACGTGCCGCCAGTCGGAAGGAAGCTGCTGCACGAGGGAGGAAAGAAAAATGACGAGATATATAATTCCAGAGAAAGTAGATGTTGCGTCGTGGTGGGGAACATACTTCACTCGCATTTGTAATAATTATCTTGCGACCGACATTTTAAACTGATTTTTCTTAATATTACTCTATAGTGCGTAATTTATTTTTTTTATTACAATCGAGGTCTGCATGTTTCGAGATCTAATTGTTGTCGGAAAACAAATATTACGATAATACCGTAACTGCAGCCACTCCTACTATTACTAATATATCTATGAAATTTCCACCGAGTTCAGACATCTGCTTTTCTTGATTTAATGACAGGCTGCTTTAGGAGAGCTCGAAAAATTCAGCCGACGACACTTTAACGCGCCACGTCGTAAATCTGTTGGCGTCTCGATTTTACATGTAATATTCGCGAGTATCCAGCTTTTATTCATTTTCAAGGTTTCTCTTGCTACATAAAAAAATGTCAAAATTAATAAAATATTAGATTTTAAAATAAACTAATGTTCGAACAATTCATAACTATCGAATAACGTGAACTTGTATCATTGTTACTAACAATACAAACATTTTTAAACATTCAATTTTTGTTGAATACCAAATTTCAAAAACAATCCTCCACCATCAACGAGATACAGTATCAAAATACACACAGCAAATCCACGGGGTTGAAGAGTCAAGCATCCCTCTGTCGCTATACAACAGAGTGCACGCACATCGAAAAGAAAAACACACGGGCCGACGCGTGCCACCATATACTTATATATATCCACACAAACTCGCCGAGCGTACAGATGCAGACACGTCAGAGAGCGAGAGGAGGAACACCTTGAAAAACGAGAAATATCCATGGAAAGGTGAAGAAGCGCGTGCGCCTGCAGCCAGAAAGAGAGAGAGAGAGAGAGAGATAGAGAGTTTGAAAAGTGTCCGGAAACGCCTGGTTCCACCTCCTGACTTATTACCGGCTGTTCCTCCTCGCCGACAGCCACTCTCTCTCTCTCTCTCTCTCTCTCTCTCCTTTATATATATATATCGCTCCGCCTATATACACCCGTCGACGTGGAAAAGGGAAAACTCACGCTTGTGTGTATCGCTTGTATGCCGGGGGGTATTTAAGAAGCGTGGAACCGGTGGCTGAGGAAAATGGGACTGACTGAGTGCGGCTCAGAGGGAGATGCTAAACTGTGGACTGCTATTTAATGTTCTCGAGCCAATTGATGAAATTTGGTGTGTGTGTGTGTGTTTTAATTACTGCGATGTTGAGCTCACATGGTTTTCATATAATCTGAATATTTGCAGTAGTTATTTGATTAATTATATCGTAATGGTTTCAATGAAAGAAATATGTCATCCATCAATTGGCTTCATTAATAATAATTAATATTAATTACAAAATTCGAAACTGATTTTTCTTTGCATCAAATAATTATATACTTATATGGTACAAATAAAAGTCAAATTAAATTTTCACAGCTCGATAACTAAATCATGCCTTGTGAATAAGTCTGAGCTTGCAATGTACGTGTAAGCACGCGGCAGATGCGCTTGCGCGAAAATGACGAAAGAATGGAATAAGACGAGAAAGTTGGAGAGGGGGGGGGGCAAACAGTAGAGCGCAAGGAGAGAGAGAGAGAGAGAGAGAGTAAGAAGGAGGCGCGCAAACTATACACGCGGCCCCGGCCGCGTGATGCAGACAGAAAAAGAGAGAATAAACGAGAATAGAGAAGATAACGAGATAGACGGGCGAGATAAAAATAGGTGCGGGACGCGTGGCAAAGGGACGTGCAGGGAATAAAAAGACCCAAGGAAAACAGAGAGCTAAGTGGAAAAGATAATGAGATAGACTAGAATAGAAGCGGTGCAGCAGAGCTAGTATACAACATCGCACGCGTACGGTACGAGTGTTAAAAACCTATTGGACTGTAATAAAAGTGTTATTCGATGCGCGGGAAGTCGCTTTATTTAGATGCGGGGAGCATTTTCATTATTCTCATTGTTCACGGTATGTTACAGTCATCTTCTTACATCTATCTTATTTGGTAAAATCGGCCAGTAGAGTTGTTGGGGTGCAATTCTGCAGGGTGCGGACAGCCGATGAGTACGAGAATATATTTAATCCATATTCCTGCCCGCGTCCTGCGGGAAGAATTGAAAGTGCACCGATGAAATTGCGATGCCACTATACAGCCAAATTCTATTCATATCCTGTTTGTACTTGGTATATCATAATATGTAGGGTAATTAAAGTAAACAGAAGCTCTCGTAACGCTTCTCATGCCAAGCCACACTCGATCTTTCCAGACAAAAACCTCAACTTCGCGCCAACTTCAAAGTTTCGTTTCTCCATCTGTATAATTACATAATGACTCGTATGGACAAAACAACAAGCTAAACGCAACGTTTTACCGATTGCTCGTCGAACCTCATTGCAGGTATAAAATATGCATCCGATCAAAGACACAGCCACAGCAAGTCAACAAGAGCTGGCTCCCGAAGATACATCGAGAAGCGAAAGCAAAAAGTCAAGCCGCATAGACGAAAAAAGTGGACGTAAAACAAACGCGAGTGTGGTAAGTATATAAGTAAAAGAGACGTAGAGAGAGAGAGACGTAGAGAGAGAGAGAGAGAGAGAGAGAGAAGGAATAAGCGACAGAGCGAGGGGCTCGAGCACATACGTCCCCGAAGCTGGAGCGGGTCGGGCAAAAAGCGGCCCTCGCTCGCGCCGAAGAAAGCGTAGGCGCGCGGTGGCGAGCTACAAGCCAAAGAGGAAGATGTGGAGAGGAGAAAAAGCTGCGGCGAGCGAGAGAGAGTTTGCCAGGGGTCGCGCGAACGCTCCAGAGTGTATATACCGCAGGCTCCGAGGCCTCGGCATGGGGGTTTTGCTGCTGCTGCTGCTGCTGCTGCTGCAACGCGCGTCGAGGCGGCCAGAGCCGAGGCTATTTTCGAGTCTCGGTTGTGTGCAGCTGTCGCACTTCTCTCTCTCTCCCTCTCTGCCGTCGGGTAAACCACCTCCCCGGTCTCTCCGTGGCACACACCATCACGGTCAGCAACGCGTCGTCGTCGTCGTCGTCGTCGTCGTAGTCTTCGTCGTCTCGTAGACGAGATGCCCCTATACCGAAAGAGAGAGAGAGGAGAGAAGAGATGAGGATTCTGGGCGGTAAACGGAACGGTGAATTTCTGGCGGCGATGGATGGGTACGACGACCTCGGCTCTAACTCGAGGCAGAAGAGTAGAGGGAGATGCTGATGCCGCTGCTACTACTGCTACTGTTTGCTGCTGTTTGCTGATGGCGATGATGATGAACCTTGAACCAACGGGGAGGATATGTGTATTTACCCGCGTAGCGGTGTTTCGCCACTGGGTTTCGGATGTCTTTTTTTTCTTTGTTTCGAGGCGCTCGAGTATATTATATACTTGGTTTACGAGATTATGTTTTTTTTTATGACTCGGTGTAAGAATATAATTCATTGGTATATATATAGATATGCGTGTAAAGATTCAAGATGAATAGACGTTATACTTGTTGCGTCAATGATGGTTGAGCTTATTTCGTGTGCTTATCGAGAATTTCACGTTTAAAACGTTTAGTTGGAATATTTAATTGGGAAATTTTGTGCAAGTTGTGAGCTTTTAATTTTTTTGAAAATTCGAGAATTGAAGAAGACATTCAGGGATTGATCGATGTAAACCGAATTGATTTGGCTTATGCGTCATACTATACAATTTAAAAAACTTAAACAATGAAATTGTCGTGCAACCAAATAATCGAATAAAATATGATATTACGAATGTTATATATTGAAGAATATTTTTAGATTTTAATTTAGAAAATAAGTAACTGTTAATTTCGTACAAAAATTCTAGTCGATTCTCTCCGAAGGATAAGAAATCTATATCGATCTCAAGCTCGTGTCGACTCGTTCTCAAAATACAATCGCTTAATATCAACTCGAACTCGTCCACGCTTAATCCTGTGGCGTCTCTCTACTCGCGCAAATACTGCAAAATCGTCAAACTTGAGCTTTATCGGTTACCGTGGAGCTTCGCATCGAAACTCGCCCGTATAACTTGGACACGTGTCTTACATGAAACTAGAAATATCGATATTCGTGAGTGAGACTTCGAGTGTCAACTCCTTTGTTGTACTTTATACACTTCCGTGGTACGCATACTTTAGCAAAACTAGACCAGGATCCTGAAACCACAAAAAAAGTGATGCTTACGTTTCGATAGACTATATAAAACATATATTATTGCGAGGTGATTATTACTGGAAAGTACTGGCCGCGAGCCAATGGAATTTAGCGGTGCCGGTCTAGCATAATCAAGCCGTCGGCCGCTTTGTCATAGCCTCTACGTTTTGTGCGTATCTCGGCTCACGTGTCCCGAGGTGTCGCGAAGATATATACCGCAATCCTCGTAAAATCTCCCCGAAAATTGCCGAACTTGCTCGTTTATTGCGACTTGGCGCGGTATCCTTCTCTTCCTTGGATACCTATCTCACGTTCGCATATTGGGTTTTTGCCCTCGGTTCTCTGGCCAATTTCTTTGGCCGATTTGATTTACCGATTCGATTTACCATGTAGCTGAACTCGTTCTCCAAATATTTTGAATGTGCTTTAATTGATCGAATTTTTTGCATCATAATCTACAGCGATGCCAGTTATTACAATTACTCAGAAGCCGTTCGGTTCACATGTCGCACATAAATTGAACAACTAATCACATTGGTTTTATTTTGGCTTCACTTGTTCCGATCATCACTTTTATGTGCAACTAAAACCAATGATATATAGGTATAAAGGTCTACAGGAAGTTGGCGATGTCGGAATGTAACTAATTCTCAGGTCTTACTTAGAACGTTGATTGACAAATTATAAAGACGTTTGTGAAATAGTTAAATTTATCTCGGAAGCTTTACATAAATTAATCAGCCAGAGTTGATGCGTTTTAAAAGTTTAAAATACCTGTTAAACCACGAAACACACCCACACTGCGTGGACGAAAAAAAGAGGGTACGAGGAAGGACCACCTATGGTAATTTAGGACAAACTCGTGTTTAACTGTAAAAAATCAGTTGTCGGTGGAAAAAGGTAAGGAAAAAAGTGCACAGAAAAAAAGTACCACTAACGCTAACATAACTCTTAATTTAGTTCCTGTTCTTCTTTAAGGAGGATGGAGAGAGCTCGAGGATAGAGAGAAATGAGACGGAGAAATAAAAATAGATCAATTTCGAAATATCAACTGCGCACTGACTTTCTACGAATATTTCGTTTAAAATCATATGTTTTAAAGCACTTTCAAATATTTATCTCTGGTCATTAAAATAACTCTTACTTCCTGAAATCATAAATTTGTTTGCTATATCCCATCACTTTGCATTCAATTATTTCCTATTTGTATAATAGATTTGACTAGAATCGCCTTCGAGTTTTTCAAATTCAACTTCAAATTCGTAATAAGCAAACTGTCAAGCTCTGGCTAAGATCCAATATCTGTTTGCAGTTATCGGTTACTCCAACTTTGGTGCATCGACTCCATCATCGACTCATAAAATCACGATAAGCATTAGACCACGAGCAGGGCAACCAACTAACAAACCTCATATGCTACATTTACTGAATCATCGGAACCAAGAGTTCTTCAACGGCATCTCTACTTATAATCGACACCTATATGCACCAACTCTCACCCATGTAAAATAGTCTCGAAGAAAACTCAAAGAGCGCCATAATTCTGATGAAACGACAGCGATTTCTCTTTCCCCTTAACTCAAACTAGATAAAGCAGGAAAGAAAGAGAGGCAGCGATAAAAGTCCGCGCCGTTCTGTATATATACACAAGAGGGGAAGCAACGGCAGCAGCAGCAGCAGCAGCTTCCGGAAGGAGAGACAGCCGGTGTGTCGGCTTCCCCCTTTTTTCTGCTTTAAAAGCTTTTCTTAGACTTTGTGCGCGAGCTGCTGCTGCTGCTGCTGTTGCTGGCGAGAGAGGAGCAAGTATAAGCGAGGTCGCAAGCGCACGTGTGTGCATGTGTGTGTATGTATTATATAGAGCGTGTGCAGACAGGCGGCTGCTGGATATACCCGCGCCGATCTTATGTACTAGCTGCCACTTGCGCGAGGCTCGTGTGTATGGAAGTGGCCCGGCGTGCACATGAACCACTCGACGCGTAATCGAAGCGAACGTTGTGGCCTATATACGATTAAGATGCTTCTTTTGTATCGTGTAAACCATCATCGATTGATCATGTCGAGCTGACGACGTAGGATCTACTGGTGGTGGATAAATTTGAGATATTCTTCTTATACTATACGGTATAGTTGGGCTTTGACGAAATTTAACTACGTAGATTTCTGCACCGCTCTTCTTATATATAGTCAAAGATACATGTTTAAAGCTGTGATACCTTACGATAAAAAAAAGGTTAATTAAGTATGTGAAAGCAAATTTGTGTTAGAGCAAGTTTTATTCCTAAAATTTTAAGATTTCCGAGCTTATTCACAATTAATTTTATAAATTATAAAAAGTTATCGTGCTTCCTATATCAATTTTCCTATAAATCTTAAAGTTACCTACGATTTCATTCGGCTACGAAATCGTATCATCGGCTGAGGTTTTTCCATTTCGACAGTGAAACAACGATCATTAAACCGTGATCCATAATCACGTTTCGTATTCCGAATATCAAACTCTTGAAGGAACCCAACCCAACCCACATAAGATTTTAAACCGAGCGAAACTTCATCAGCTGTTCGAAACATTCTTAAGCCGTACCGCGCAAAAAATCACCGTCGAAATTTCGCGAGTAAGTATATATGTATATATGTATATATATATATATATATATAGCAGTTCGAAACAAAAAGCAGCAGTGTTATAAGAGTTCAGCCGATCCTCCCCCCCTCCCTCCCTCGTCCAACATCTGCAATTAAACAAAAGTCCTCGTCCAGCATCCTTTTGTCACGGGGGCCGATCCACAATGACCCATTGCAACCAGTGCAAAACGACCAAGACACCCGGAATCCCCAGTACAAATCAAAAGGACCCAAGTGAGTTTACACGAAAATAAAAAAAAAATACAGAGAGTTTTTTCTTTCTCCTTTCGGCAGTGTGTGGGCAGACAGATCCGAGCATAATAAACGAGAGAGAGAGAGAGAGAGAGAGAGAGAGGGAGAGAGAGGAATTCACAGGTGGCGGAATTCGGCGCGCGCCACGTGTGTGCGTGTGCCTGTGCCGACTGCCACTGCCTGTCTCTCTCTCTCTCTCTCTCTCTCTCTCTGTTCTCGTCTCTCTTCTCTCTGAGCTTGACAATGGAATAGAGCCGATCAGCTGGCCGCTACTATAGGTATATACCGGTTACTTCGTGTTCTCTCTCTTTCTCTCTGTTCTTACCTCCCTCGCACCGCTGCGATGTATGTCTACCCCCAGCGAAAGAGACGTTGAGGGCGAGAGAGAGAGAGAGAGAGAGAGAGAGAGAGAGAGAGAGAGAGAGAGTGCAGCTGGTTAACCGAGAGAGGATCGGGCCTTTGCTGCTGCGGACAAAAAGTGAGAGTGAATTTTTAGTTTGAGTTCTTTAACGGACTGGTATATATAATGCGGGTGTTGATTTTTCAGCAGTTGGTAGTTTTGTGCCGACAGAATTCCGTTGTACCTTGATCCATAATTAATTATTGTCGAAGTTGTGATTAGAACCAATGAGAAAGTAAATATATCTAGCGATAATACATTAGGTACCTAATTACAGCGAATTAATTGTAAATACCTTGACAATGAAGTATTGCAGAGAAAACGAATACCCGCAGAATGAAGGAATAAACGATTCTTTTCGCAGATACTTTAGCGCCCACATCCAAAGTTATATATGTTTTTTCCATTCTGCAGTCGAGTACAGTTTCGTTCATCGAACTATCGTAGATTCTCCCGAGCTGATATAAATAAAAACCGACCGTGTCATCGACCTACGCCCTCTCAGCTGCTGCGCATCACTTTTTTTCTTTTCTTCGTACAATTTTCCTCCCAACGGATCTTATTTTATCTCGGATCGATCGTTAATATCGTACGCGCCATCGCGACCGTCCGTTACATCTCATCGCATCATTATATGTTTCCCAAACCTATACCACCGAGCTTGCATCGATGATAAATAAAACTTAACATGCGCTTTATTGCTATAAAAGTATTTATTTTATTTTTATTTATTTGTCCAGAGTAACAGTACATCACAAGTAAATACAATAGTATATTACATATT